>CM069915.1:105708090-105738090 GCA_036172215.1 Camellia granthamiana | reverse complement strand
GTTAACTCTAGGCAGTTTGTCACCACATTTAGAACCTCCAACTGAATTGGTTCCACTGCATCTCAACCAAAAATAAGAAATAAGTCAAATTATATAAATGTAAAAAGAAATAGAAGGATTAGGAATACAATGATTAGCTTGCCTCATGTGTTGTTCCTTCATCACTACTTAACATCTTTGCCTATTGCAACTTATGGTCCCCCACTCAAAAACAACATATGAAAACAGCAACTTGCCAAACACAATTCCACTCACGGCTAACTCAGGGCAAAAGATCCTATAAATAAGAAAGCAATTCAAGTCCACAAGTAATTTAGAAAAACATAGAAAATATGAAAACAAAGCAGTGAATTGCTAAACAATGAAACATGAAAACAAATGAACAAGAGTGCATACAAGAGGATGGGCATAAATCTAAAGACGGTACCTATTGCTCTTGCCTTGCATAACTTTCTTTAGTCATCTGTGAAGACAGTTCATTAACTTAACCATGCCCATATACCAAAAACCTGCAATTAAATTAACAAATAAGTAACTGGTTCAAGCCAAATAAATAAAAATATTAATCACCAGTGTCAAGTAGTTCAAAACAAACAAATAAATATAACTATGAATTAGTGGTTTCCAAAAATAATGTTGTGATCCACGAGTTAACATGCACTAAATGAAGGCAGAAGTAATACATGACTCATACTTGCAGCTACCTTCATATAAACACATAAGCTGGATTCAGCAGTCCATTGACCAGTAAATTCTTTAGCGAAATTTAGTAAGATAGCTTAAGTGGCACCCATCAGTATGGTTTTTTTGTTGGCTTTTTTTTAAGCCAATAAGCTGGTTTCAAGGTTTAAAAATGCGGTGTAACGGTTTCGGCCGTAGGCACCACGCGTTACTCCCGATTTTGCGGTGTGATTGAAATTCACAGGTGTATCGGCCGTTACGGCCGACATAGCGGTCGTAACGGTGGTGTAACGGCCCGTTACAGGGTTTTTTCACTGATTATTTTCAAAAAAAACAACAGAAAAGGCTGAAGAAGATGTAGTACACACCTTTATTATGATTGAGCTTTTCTCTTTTGTCTTTACAGCACATGAACCACTTCGAGGTGAGATTCCATCACAAATTTTCAGATCTGAAATACGGATGAGTGAGAAATAGAGAGAGAGAAGAGAGAAGAGGGAGGAGATGAACCTGTGTTGAAGATTCTAGCCACCTCTGTTCTGCGTTCAGCTTTGTGCTGAAGACGAAGACGAAGTGCTGAAGACGAAGACGAAGTGCCTCCGTGTTGAAGACGAAATGCTGCCTTTAATGGGTTTTCTTTTTTTTATTATTTTGTTTGTTCAACTTGTTGGGGGGAAGATACATGACCTTGGGAAGGTATAACTTTTGTTTTTATTTTGTGTGTGCACCGTGGTCTCCAACTGGCATTTGTTTTTTGTTTTATTATTTTTTTTTAACAATAATTTTGAGGTTTTAAATTTTTTAAAATTTATAAAATTTATGTGATATATTTAATAATTTTAATTTAAATATATATATATGGAGTTATGTATTTATTTTTAGTATTTTATATATAATAATTAGTGATTGATTTTTTTTTTATAATATCTAAAAATTATAACACCTATAGTTATATTAATACATTTTATATAATGTGTTGTGACAATAATATTGAAGTCACTATTTTTTTTAAAAATATCTTTTCAAAAGAAAAAAAAAAATTTCTTTATAATTTATTTTTTAATTTTTATATGATTATACTAGCATGTAAACTCCAAATGTATAAATAGTGGTTGTATTTTTTTTATAATCATTTCATTTAATATTTAATTATAAATATTTTTTATTTTGTTATTACAACACTGTTAAAGGCACAATTTTATTTTAAAAATATCTTTTTTTTTTAAAAAAATCAATACTTCAAAAAAAATTCTTTATAATTCATTTTTTAATTTTTATATGATTACATTAGCATTTAAAATCGAAATGTATAAATAGCGGTTGCATTTTTTTATAACTATTTTATTTAGTATTTAATTTGAAATATTTTTTTTTAAAAAATTTGTTATTGTAATGTGTTGTGACAACAATTTTGATGGCACAAATTTATTTATTTTTTTAAAAAATGTCTTTCTATAAAATATAAAATAAAAATAAAAACAATAGCTCAAACAATGCTATGAAAAATGTCTTTATTCTTAATTACATTAGCATGTAAAATCCAAATGTATAAATAATGGTTGAATTTTTTTTTATAATCATTTCATTTAACATTTAATTATAAATATTTTTTTATTTTGTTATTGTAATATGTTGTGATAACAATTTTTTTTTTTTTAATGACAATTTGTTGTGACAACAATTTTTATGACAAAATTTTCTTTTTTTAAAAATATATTTCCTATTGGATGGAGTGAAGGTAGTAGCAATCAAACTCAACAATCTGATTCCCAAGATGCACCACGTCACTCATTTTGGTAGGGTGGAGGTAGCAACAACAATTAAGCTCAACAATCTGAATCCCAAGATGCACCAAGTCACTCATTTTGGTGGTGACATTATGTAATTTTAGTAGTAACATTATGTAAAATATACTCTCTGTTATTTGTGATTTATGCTATGATGTTATGTATTTTGTCAAGTTCTTCTATTAAGAATGTATACTTTTTTAAAACTATTTGAGTTAAAATGTACATATGCTTCAGGGGGCGGGGGTGTAGCCCAGTGGGTTTTCCCACAGGATTTGAGTCTGGGATGTGTGGGTTAGGCGCACGTCTCAGGTTCGAATCTTACGGGGTGCATTTCTCGCAACAGTTTGAAAGGGGTACACGGCTTCCCCCAGGCTACTTACCCCGCAGGATTAGTCCTGGCTTCCCGAAAAATCAGAGGGTTGGGGATACCTGCGTTATCAAAAAAAAAAATGTACATATGCTTCCACAAGTATAATAATTAAAAATAATTTTATACATCTAAGTCTAACAAAAAATTTTTTTGCCACAAGTGTAATATGGATTTATAACATATAAAGTCATTAATTATTGAAATAAAATGTAAAAAAAATCATTTTCTAGTGATTTAAAAATATGAAATATATTGGATTATACTTAAAAATTATGAAAAATTTATCAAAATTTATTTTAAAACCCAATAAATATGATTCTAAAAAAAAAATATGCGTATCGGTAAGTTTTTTATAAATTGTGCAAAAAATAAAAAAATTCACAGTTCCGGTAACCGCAACCGTTACGCTGCGGCCTTTACAGCCCGCAACCGCAACCGCGTCACCGCCACCGTTACAGCGACCGCAACCGCTTTTCAGAACCTTGGCTGGTTTATTAACTCCTCACAACAGAACACTGAGTATTTAGAATCAAGAATGTCCCAGTCATCCACAAGTTACTCTAGGTTTGTCAAAATTTGACCTACCATTACCTCTCTAAGTCATTAAAACAAACTAAATGGACCACTCAACCAAATCACTTTAGGCACACTTCTAATGAAAATGATATTTTTTGAACACCAAAATCAAATTTCCGGGAATAAGGAGCTCTAAAATGATGTTAGACGTGATCCAATGTCCAGATGAAATCAAGTAAGTTACCGCCTTTGTCACATCATCTTGGATTTACACCTAAAACTGGATGCTATTTTTATTGTATAATGAATCGATTAAGTAACCATTATCTTTGAGCATATGACTTACTCTAAGGAAAAGAGATAGAGCAGTTAAAATAGCTCAACAAATGCTTAAGCATCTTGTCACGTGGCTTGTCCCTATATCCAGAGTTCTTAATGAACCAAGAATGGCTTCTAGGACACAAAGCCATTAAGGATTACAAGAAGAAATTAATTTTGGAAATATCAAGTAATCAACCTCACAAAAAACTAATAAAAGGAAAAGAAATGATTATCACAGAACAAACCCACCCTAAGAGTTAGGGCCATGACCGGCCATTGTAGTAGAAGCTACCTGAGGCCAATTCAAAATCCACTAGTGCAGACAGCAAAAACTTTGATTGTGGAATATAAGCGTCTTATAATTTATTATAATAATAGAAAAAGTGGTTAATCTTTCGTTGAAATAATAAATCATGTGCCTGGCTTGTGGGTAGTTTATTCACATCCCTTGTATTCTTCATTCATTCATACATACATCACTTTACATTACATTCAAAAGGTTTGCATGGAAAAGGGAGACGTTTTGGCGTAGGGCGGTGGCGGCAAAGTACGGGTTGGGTGGAGGGAGCACAGTTCTAAGGTAGTAGGGGATTCTCATGGTAGGGGCTTGTGAAAAGGCATTTGGATGGTGTGGAGGGAGTTATGGAGGTGGGTTGGCTTTCAGGGTAGGGAAGGGGAAAAAGGTGCAACTTTGGAAGGATGGGTGGTGTGGGAATCAGAATCTTGCTTCTTTACTCCTGATGATTTTTCGACTTGCAATGGTGGTTACCTATTTGGTGCCGGATAAGGGGCAAATGGTTTGGAATGTAAGGCTATGCCAACAAATCCAAGATTAGGATGTTAGACAGTTAGTGGATTTGATAGTTTTTTTGTATGGTGTTATGTTAGAGAGCTGGGTGTAGGGGACAATTGTTTAATGTGGCAGTGATAGGGTGCTAAGGGTGTTTTTTCGGTGTCGTCTTTTTTTCGAGCCTTGGTGGGAGATGAAGATGCCCTTTTTCGTGGAGGAGTATTTGAATTGCTAGAGCTCCTTCCAAGGAAGCATTCTTTGTGTGGACGGTGGCGTTAGATAGGATTTTCACAATTGATAATCTTGTCTGTTGTCTGCGAATTTTGGTTAATTGGTGTTGTATGTACTGTAAGGATGCAAATTCAATTTTTTTTTTTTATCTTCTTCTTCAGTTCTCTGTGGCATATCAACTTTAGGTGTTCCTTCCTATGTTTGGTATAGTTTGGGTGCAACAACGAAATGTTGACAACATTTTTCACAACTGGTGAGGGGGTAGGGTTAGGAAAAGATGTAGGAAGGCATGGGCTCTTGCACCTCCTTGTCTGATGTGGATGATTTGGCTAGAATGTAATTGACGGATTTTTCGAGGGGTGGAGGAGCATGTGGCTCGTTTCAACTTTGAAGGATAGGCTTTTGGTGATTTTGTATGGTTGGGTTTTGGGAAGATTACCTACAAATTTGTTTTCTTTTGTGGATTTTATAGATACTCTTCATGTTTAGGGATGGTTTTTTTTTCTGTTGATTATTTTTCTTTGTATTTGTTAGCGTTGTTTTGATGCTTTTCAATTAATAATATCTACTTTTATTTATCAAAAAAAAAAACCATAGCAAATGTTAAATTCATGATGCTAAAACATAAATCTTCTTCCAAATAGGATTTGTATATGACTATACGTACACATCCTAGTTCCATAAGCATGTAGGTCACAATGAGAGGTTTTTTAGTGAGGGTTCTCAGGCCATAAACCTCTAAATCTCTTTGTTTAATCTCCAACACATGAAATCATGTAAACAACTAGGTGAGATTAAGGATAACAAGTGAGTTAGCTGTTCATGTGAACCAATTAAACTCACTCTTAGGCTTACAAGGCCTCATTGAGTCACAAGAGTTGTTTTTCCTTCATAACATACCCAATTAGCCAAACAAGGATTTTAACTTCCTAATTGATTCCCAAATTCCCTTAGGGTCTTCCTAAAAGTGTGGCGGCCACAAAATACAAAGATTCTCTTACTAGTCTTCTATCAAAATTTCCATATAAATGTGGTTTCTAATTATCAGGACATTACACACACATAACCATGCCTGTACACTGGTTATTTCATTTTATGCTTTAATCTTAATTTTTATTTTGGGTTGTTACATGGATCCTCCTGGAATCCTTCAGTTTTAGGACTCGATTGCAATTCTCAAAGCTAGCACTTTCCGCTTGTGTTGTTGGAGAGACAAGTCTACCAAATGATAGATTTTCACCCATATGTGACTAAAGGTCATCTAATCTTCTAACCATACACCAAGCATGGAAAAAAGCAAGTTACACCAATGACTACGATTTCAAGTCAACGAAATTAGCCCTTATTGCTTTATGCAATGAAAGAAATTGGCAGATAATTATATTGGGGTGAGGGAAATATAGGAGAGATTAGATTCATTTGACTTTCAATAGTTCCAATTTATCCACTTCAAACATCTGTAGCTGATTCTGCTGCAATCAGCAAGCCTTCAGAATCATATATTACAATATATATGACTGGGTCGTAACTCCAAAAGTTGTCTTTTTGACCTTTGGTTCTTGCATATGACCTTAATCTATTCACATGTATGGAGAAAAGTTGATCGAATGTAGTTTATAAATTGAATAGTGATAAATAATTCTTTAGTTGTATCATCAAAGTTTACTCTGCCTATCTTTCTAGATCTGCAATTGAAGCTTCATCCATTTTCTAACAACTCATTCACATAATATGAAGGATCTTTTGTAAATAAAAATTAAAGCTAGATTTTCAAATGTGTATGTGTATCTATAAACTAGCATTGGCATCACTAGCATTCTTCCTGTCTAGGTTGACAATGAATCGTACTTGCCCAGCTGCATTTCAAGTCTTAACAGTGTGGACACGCTATGAAAAAATTATACAGTTCTGTTGTTCTGTTCGTAAGACTAACATTCTTGTGCAAGGCAGAGAAACATGCTAATTGGTTATGTAGATGGATTTGACAATTTAGTAGAAATATATTGTGAAGGTAGAACATGTAAAATGCAGATGACATGGTCATATAATCCATACTCCCTTTTATATTTAACTCTAGTAATCAATAACAAGTAATATGACTATTAAATTTTAATAAAACTGTCATATTTTTTTTTTTCCTTAATAAAATTGCCATATATTACTGCTCTTTCTAAGCGTGATTAAACTCAGTGGATATGTGGTCAATCCTGCCTATTTACAAATGAAAAACAGTTAGAAGTCAATTTTGCTTCTAAAGTAATACTTGCAACTTAAAACCCTTTCTTATCACATCAAACATTGATCCCACACAAAGGTCAAATCTCCATAATTTATAAACTTAACACCCTATTTCCCCAACTTATGAAAACAAAAGCTAGCACCAGCTTAGAGGTCCACCTGATGTAATCAAAGTTCTTGATTTGCTTCCTTTGAGCATTCCCACATTACCCAAATAAAAACACACCATTAAATAAAAAAATAGGCATTTATTCATAAATCCCTCTTCACCTACTTATATTCCACTTAGGGTTGTTTTGGAAAATTGGTTAAAAACTGATTTTTTTGCTTTTTTAGGCTTTTTTTTTGAAAAAATATATAAACAAGTAGAGAGGTGATGTGACCAAAATAGGTTAAAAGTCAAAATTTGGCTTTTAACCAAGTCCCCAAATTAGCCCAAATTATTTTCTTATGTTCCAATAAGTGACATAATTACCAAAATATCCCTAATAATAATAGGGTAAAGCGTGCATTAATGTTCACATAGATAGTGTAAATGTTGCATGATGTAAATATTTATACTGTCAAATTTATTTATTTATTTTATAAAATTACATATTCAAGTGAGATCTTATTTGATAGATCTCATTAATTAGGTTTCAAAAATATAAATCTCATAAAAATACATATATATGTGTACAACAAAAATTATGAATTTTTAAAGTATAATATATAAAAAGTGCAAAATAATCCACACCAAGTTGCGGGTTCAAAAATATTTGTAAAGGTAAAATTGTGTTTAAAATACGCTAAATATGAGAAGTAGGATTTGGTGATCTAATAAATTCCCCATAAAAAATAAAAATAAAAACAAAATCTTAAGAAAAATATTCAATTTATGTTTAAGTGCTTTCATTAATTAACTGATTGTTCAACAAACCGTATCTTCATTTGGGAATGAAATGCGAAAAATAAACAAATAAACCCTAGAAATTAAACAATGAAGCTATAAACAGACATTGAAACTGAACGAGTAATTCTGGTAATGTAGAACAAGCTAATCTTGATTTATATAGAACGACTATCAAACAATCAGAGATCTGAGAGTCAATATATGACAAATTAATTCTTCAGAAAAAACGAAAAAAACAATATAGTTACCAGAAAATCTGTGTGGGATGGCCGCCGATGTAGAGAGAGAAAGTGTGCCTTATGTGTGAGAGAGAGAGAGACAGAGAGAGAGAGAGAGAGAGAGAGAGAAGGAGGGAAAATTTGGGGTTTCAAATCGCAGCGCGGTGTGGATTGGCGGGCTACATTAAGGGAAGGTTTTCATTTTCAGGAATGTTAACATTCACACCCAAAGAAATGGGTTAATGTGAATAATGTAGTTGGAAATTTCACACTACGGATATTTGGAGGTTAGGTTACAAATTTGATTTTCATACGCACTTTACTTTCTTTATTTCCTTTTTATTTTTTAAATTAAAAAAAAAAAAAAACTTTTCGGACAAAATTCTGTTCTTACATAGTAATTTTTACGAACAATTACAGTTCAATGCAAGGTTGTTTCTGGTTTGATTCTCGAACATGATTCTACACTAATAATTAATTCTTTGTTTGATTACAATTTTTAAAAGGAAATTTATTAAAAAATTATTTTTCAAGTGTTTGTATTTTAATTAGCCTATAAAATATTTTTATATTCTAATAAGTCCTATTATTTAGACATTTGATCTATCAAATCTTAATTATCATATTTAAGGTATTTTATGAATATTTTATCCTTACAAATATTTTTTGAACGGTTAACAATTTGGTGATGTGAACGTTCATATTTTACAATGTGAATATTCATATTGATGGTATGAACATTCACATTGATGATATGAATATTCACATCACGGAACATTCACAATGTAAATGTAAATATTTTTAGGGGTATTTTGGTAACTGTGTCACTGATAGGACTTATTCGAACATGAGAAAATAATGTGGACTTAATGAAACATAAGTAAGTGGAAATCAATTTATGAAAAAGTGTCCAATTTTTAAATTATTATTTCAAAACACATTTTGAAAACATGTTTGTAAACCAGAGAGTTTTTGAAGTTTTAGTCTACTCGGTCGTCTGCTCGAATATCTTCTTAGGCAGTTTTCAAATTTTTGGGTCTACCTAGTCGTCCCCCGAACATCCTCTCAGAAGTCCGGCCGATTCACCGGAACAATATATATATATTTTTTTTCTTAGCAATTGGCACCTGTTATCTGGAAATATATATATATATATATATATTTGTTTTTGATATTTTTTAAATATAGAAAATATTTTTTGAGATCAAAATCACAAATTATTTGGACATTTATTTAAAATTAACAAAAAAAATTAAATAAAAAATAATTTGCCACAGTAATTTTTAAAAGATAAAACAAAAACATTTTTAAACAAAACGATTAAAAAAAAATACAACCAAATAAACAATAAAATTAGCTGAATATTTTTGTTAACAAATAATAATATTTTAAATAAAAAAATATTTTCAGAACTTTTAAAATTTTTTAAATAAAAAATTATTTTTTTCAATAATTATTTTTTTGAATTGAATTTTAAAAAGAGTTTGGTTATGAGTTTTAAATAAAATTTTCAATAAAGTTTTGTTATGAGTTTTAAATAGAATTTTCAATAGAGTTTTTAATGGTGTGCTTGGTTACGAGTTATAAATTTTTAGGTAAATTATATTTACCTCTCCTGAGGTTTCTGACAAATATAAGGACCTCCCCTGTGGTTTGAATAATTACAGTAACCCCCTTACTTTACCTGACAATGTCAAGATTCCCCCATTCCGTCTATTTTGCACAAATGACATTAGTATCCAATAGAAAATGACCATGTTACCCTTGCTTTTGGTTGCAAAAAGACCAAAAAGCCCTTTGATCACAAAATCCCTAATCAATCTACATTCACAATACAAATCAAATTCTTCAGAGAAAGAAAAGAGAGAATGAGAGAGCAGTAAGAACGTGAAGCAAGGTTGATCTGTGTGAAGAAGACGAAGAAGCTATTCGATTTTGGACCGATCATTGTTGCTAGTTGTCACGACCCAAACCCGCCCATATGGGTTTAGTATCGCAACGGGCCAGTAATCCGTGATTACCAAAGGCTTGCTTAACAGTAACGATAGTAATACAGAGTAAGGGCCTGGCGGAAGCCAAACAGTAATAAAAAAATGTCCAATGAGCTGTGAAGATCTGAATGCAAAAAGACTTTTATAAACAAGCCACATTCATAACCAAAACATATATACATACTTCATATACACAAACATCCAGGTTAGGGACCAAATCCCCTCACCATAACTGTACAGTCGAGTCTTATTCAGTCAATACAAAACAGAGACAAAAGGGTGAATCTGAAACACCCCAAAACAACCTTAGCTTGGACGAACTCGGAACCTCAAAGTGAGGCACAATGGTTGGCTCAACAAAACGAGAGCTTAACTTGACGCTCCTAGCTTCGGTCCGGTGCCTAGACACCTACATATAAATATAAATAGTGAGCTAAAGTTCAGTGAATAACAAATGCGTAAAGGGGTTAAGAATGAATGTCCTTTCATTAATTAAAACAGTCGTTTGCATAAGTAAATCAGTTATTCAATTGGTGGCTCATATTTCATGCCATATCAGTCATTTAGAAATCATGAAAGTCATATGTGGTACGTCCAAAAGCAAAACAGTACAATAAGTCTTAATAGACCGAACAATCAGTTAATGGCCATCAAAACAGTAAACAGTAGTAGTTCCAAACATTGGAATTGACAGAGATCTCTGTAACAGTAGCAGTAACAGTAACAGTAATAGTAAGTTGCTATGGATGCCATGAGTATAGTTTACAAATAGGACAAACATTCATTCAGTAAACAGTGTTATTTCATAAAACAGTACAATCAATCGTTTAGAATAATTATAATTGAACGTATCTTTACAACATTGTTACTCACAGAGTACTGGGCTATAGACAGGCTAGTCAGCGTCCTCGGGTGCCAACCCTACACAGTTGCAGAACGAACACACACACACTAAGTTACACACTTGGGATAATAACTTAGCCCATAACTTGACTTGGTGTGGTTCTATAACATTATCCTCATTAAGATACATTAAACTTGGCCTAGAAATGCCTAGGATGGAATGAGGATGCAAAAATGTACTTTAAAACACTTTTTCAAAATTTGCTGAAAACAGGGGTCTCGCTCAAGCGTGGCTTTCTACGCTCGAGCGAGCTTACCAAAACAGAGGGGTCGCTCGAGCGTAGACTCCCTCGCTCGAGCGGTCTGTAAAAATGTAAAAAGTATTGGTTGCTGAAATTCTCCACTCGATGTTCGCTCGAGCGTGAGACACAATCTTTCGCTCGAGCGCAGGTCTAGTCGCTCGAGCGTACGTCTGCGTCCACAAAAACCTGAGAGCTCGCAATCTACGCTCCAGCCAGCATTCTGTCGCTTGAGCGGAATTTGGAAAACAAAAGTGCTCGCTTGAGCGTGGAATCCTTCGCTCGAGCAAGGAAGCCAAAATCTAGATTTTCCAGATTTGCCTCCAAAGCTCAAACTAAGAATTAAACTTATCAAAACTCAACCTTTTGGGCCAATTTTCTGGAAAACACTTGGAAACTTATACTACAACATGTTTTGAAGATCATTTTGTAAAATCAAGCCCAAAGGTAAGCCAATTGAACACCAATTTCAAAGAAACTTGAAGAACAATGCAAGAACATAACATGCATGAGTTCTTATGAACTCCAATGCTCCAAAACATGATCAAATGCAAGATTGAGCTCAAAGTTATGGTGAATTCATGGACCACAACTAAAATATGAACATGCATGTGTGGATTTCATGAAAACAACCTCAAAATTCTATGATGTGGACATGCATGCATGAAATCACTCTCAAAACAACACTTTAAATTAATTCTTGACTCAAATCACTAATTTACCATGAACCATGCATGTGACAACTCAACTTCATATTTAAGAGGGTGAATTTCCTACCTTAGGTCTTGAATTCCAAGTATGTTGGCTCAATTTTGCAAATCCCCTTCAATTCCTCTTATTTTCCAAGCAACTCTCAATGAAATCAAGTTTTTCTCCTACTCTCCCTCTCTCTCTCGGTTTTGGTCTTAGAGGTGGATGAGATGATGCATCAAATGCAAGAATTAAGTCCCAAACAATGTTTTAGAAATGGCCACTCAATGGCAAAAGTGTAATAACTCAAGCTAATGCAATTTAACATTATTTAATCTAATTTAATCGTTCCAAATCAAATTTTAATTAAACCTACCATAAAATTACATAAACCCTAATTAGCATATAACACTGATCAATTTCTGATTCAGTCGCCGATAAGGCTTTCAATTCGCAGTTCGAAATTAAAACATGAATAGATCATTCAACGACAAATAGATAGAATGCAATTAAGCAACACACTCACACAAACAATTTAGGATTTCATCCTAATCAATTACTTATCATACTCAATCACAGTTTAACACTAATCAGAGGTGAGGGTTGTCACACTAGTGCACAATGTAAACAAGTTTCATTGGTGAGAAGTTGCCGTTATGGCTTCCAGGTAAGATTTCGAACTCTGTAAGCTTCGAATATGATTAATTTGAGTTGATGATTTTTTATCCTTTTTTCCCATCATTTTTCTTACAAATTTGTTTATATTTTGTGTTTGATTTGATGAAATGTATGTGAAAAGGGTTTTTTTCGAAAATATATATTTAGGGTTTATATTTTATTTGCAAAATTTCTGACTGGAAAAAAGGAATTTGTTGAATATTACTATAATAATAGTATAATGGAGGGATTTAATATAAATTTTTGATTTTTTGGATTTTATTTATGAGATGTATGTTTACATGTTTAGGGCTTTTTGGATTTTATTTATTCGAAGCTCACATGTTTAGGGCTTTTATTTGATTTGCAAAATTTTTGATTGAAAAAAAAGGAATTTGTTGAAAATTTATGAATTTATGATTTTCTGGGTGTTATTCATGAGATGCATGTTTAGGATAAATTTCTAATTTTTTGGGTTTTACTTATGATTGTTTAATATTAGTATAATTATAGTGTAATTTAGGGATTTCTTAATGTCTTTATGTTTTCTTCAGTTAATTGTATGGGCTTGCTTATTTTATTAGAGCTTTTCTTCATTTTTTCTTCTTTCTTTCAGTTAATTGTTGAGTATAGTACATGTTAGGAATTAATTGGTACGTCATTATGATCACAATATGGCTGCATTTCCTTATTTTGATTTAATCATCAACTACAAAAGGGAAAGTGGGAAGAGTATCTGATGTGGACCCAAATATGTATTGCTACATTGATGCCTTGAAGGATGTAACTACAACAGTCCTCTCTCACATCTCTTGTAGTGAAGCAATAGCAATCACATTGCATTGTGATATGTTTGGTACTGACATAAGGAGATTAATAGAAAATGATCTTGATGTGCTAGACATGTTTTATGTGCAAGGTAAAAGTAAAACCATGAACTTGTATGTAAACATAGCATATTCTATTGGAATGAGTGATAATGGACATAAAAGTGATGTTGGAAATGAAAATGGTAGAGGTGGAAATCATGGAGTAGATGCTGTAGATGTAGAGTAAAACTACCATACTGTAGATGTAGATGAAGAGTACCATGAGGACAATGTTTATAGGTTTAGTGATGATGATAGGGATTGGAATGCAACTGCTGAGGATGAAAACCAATTAGATGGCAATGGGATTTTGAGTGATGATGATAATAAGTGCTCAAGTGAAGATGATGAACTTAGTGATTACCAATCTGGTGATGATGAAGTGGCATATTCTACTACTGATGATGATTATGATGATGAAGCTGACTGTCTAGATGATGAAGAGATGAGGTTTCCAGGCATGAAGTATGATGGTACCTACAATGGGAAAGAGCCATATATGAATTAAGATGGAGAAGTTGTATTGAAAGAAGGGATGATTTTTCCAGAAGTGAATACTTTCAGGGCTACATTGAGGGACTATACAATGCAAATTGGTTTCAAGATAGTAAGAGACAAAAATGAAAAGTCTAGAGTAACAGCCCATTATGCTGCTGAGGGCTGCCCTTGGAGAATTCATGCATCTCCACTTCCAAATGGGATCACCTACAAGATTAAAACCTTAGTACCTACTCACACATGTAGCAGGATGAACACAAACACTGAAGCTACATCAACTTGGATTGCTAAAAAAATGGTTGAAAGTTTTAAGGACAATCCACACATGGGCTTAGATACTATGCAAGTGAAACTAAATAAAATGTTTAGGATTGAGGCTTCAAGAATGCAACTGTATAGAGCCAGAAGGAGGTACAAGGAGGAGCTGGAGGGTGATCATGGGAGTCAATATGTGTTGTTGCCAACATATGCTGAGGAAATCAACAAAACAAACCCTAGTAGCTTGGTGATCATAAATTATGACCTACCCTCTACCCTAGTCTCAGAAGATGAAGAAGAACTAGACTCTACCATTCCTCAGTATCTATTGTTCCAAAGAATTTTCACATTATTTGATGCAATGAAAGCAGGGTTCATTAATGGATGTAGGCCATTCATAGGGGTAGATGGTTGTCACTTGAAGTGTCCCTATGCTGTTGTTTTAATTTCAGCAGTTGCCTTAGATGGAAATAATGGCTTGTTTCTATTGGCATTGGCAGTAGTAGAGGGTGAATGCAAGGACAGTTGGTCTTTTTTCTTGCACAACTTGAGAACAATCATAGAAGAGGCACTACCTTCTAGACCATGGACTATCATGTCTAACCAACAAAAGGTACTTTACTGACATATTCAACAACTACTTTACTTACATAATTATGCTTGATTCTCTAATTTTAAACTTCTAATGGTTACTAATGTTTCATTGTTTTTGTATACAGGGCCTTGACAAGATTGTAAGTGACATTATACCAAAGGCAACTCATAGAAGATTTTGCATGCATTTATATAACAATTTTAGAGCCAAATTTCATGGTTTAATTTTGAGGAAGCAATTTTGGAGGGCAGCAAGGGCTTACAATCAGATGGAGTATGATCAGGCTATGCAAGCCATTAAGGACCTGAACAATGATGCTTTTATTTGGTTGCAAAAGGTTCCAGTTGAAGGAAGGTCTAGGCATGCATTTGATGGTAGGATTAAGAGTGATCACATCACAAATAACATGACAGAGTCCTTCAACAATTGGTTACGAAATTTGAGAACTCAGCCAATTTTAACTATGTTAGAGGGCATAAGGTGCAAGTTGATGGGTAAGTTTCAGATGAGGTACCAAAAGGCAATGCAATAGAAATCTAATGTGACGTTGAATGTGAAGAAACAGCTTCAGGTCACACTGAAATAGTCAAGGACTTGCACAATTGAGTATGCAGGAGGCAATAAGTATAAGGTGAAGGATAATGAAGGGGTTAATCACATTGTCCATATTGGGGCTATGACTTGTGTATGTAGACAGTGGGAAATATCTGGTCTTCCATGCAAGCATGCTATGGCTGCAAGTTCTCACAGTAGGTTAAACATAGAAGATTTTGTCTACCTTTACTATTCTAAGGCAACTTACTTGAGAGCTAATGGTGGAATGATACATCTTATCTTAGACCATAGCATGTGGACACTTATACCTGGGGACCCTATACAACCTCCGGCTCTGAAAAGATTGCCAGGAAGGCCAATGACTTCAAGAAAGAGGGCTGCTCTTGAGCCACCAGCTGGAACAAGTCAGAGCAAAAGGTCTAGTACCTTGAGATACAAATGGTGCATGCAATTGTGACACAACAAGAGAATTGTCAGAACCCAAACCCGCCCTTATGGGTTTAGCATCGCAACCGGCCAGTAACCCGTGATTACCAAAGGCCTGCTTAACAGTAATGACAGTAATACAGAGTAAGGGGTTGGCGGAAGCCAAACAGTAAATAAAAGATGTCCAATGAGCTGTGACAAACTGAATGCAAAAAGACTTTTATAAACAAGCCACATTCATAATCAAAACATACATACATACGTCATATACACAAACATCTGAGTTAGGGACCAAATCATTTCACCATAACTGTACAGTCAAGTCTTATTCAGTCGATACAAAATAGAAACCAAAGGGGGGAAACTACAACATCCCAAAACAGCCTAAGCTTGAACGAACTTGGAACCTCGAAATGAGGCACAGTAGTTGGCTTGACAAAACAGGAGCTTAACTCGACGCTCCTAGCTTCGGCCCGGTGCCTGGACACCTACATATAAATATAAATAGTGAGCTAAAGCCCAGTGAATAACATATGCGTAAAGGGGTTAAGAATGAATGTCCTTTCAGTAATTAAAACAGTCATTTGCATCAGTAAATCAGTTATTCAATCAGTGGCTCATATTTCACGCCATAAGTTATTTAGAAACCATAATAGTCATATGTGGTACATCCAATAGCAAAACAGTACAGTAGGTCTTAACAGACTGAACAGTCAGTTGATGACCATCATAACAGTAAATAGTAGTAGTTCTAGACATTGGAACTGACAGAGATCTCTGTAACAGTAGCAGTAACAGTAAGTTACTATGGGTGCCACGAATACAGTTCACAAATAGGACAAACATTTATTCAGTAAACAATGCCATTTCAGAAAGCAGTACAATCAATCGTTCAGAAATAATTATAATTGAACGTATCTTTACAACATTGTTACTCACAGAGTACTGGGCTATAGACAGGCTAGTCAGCGTCCTCGGGTGCCAACCCTACACAGTTGCAGAACAAACATACACTTACACACTTGGGATCAATAACTTAGCCCCTTAACTTGACTCGGTGTGATTCTATAACATTATCCTCATTAAGATACCTTAAACTTGGCCTAGGAATGCCCAGGTGTAGACGTCCCCAAACGTCCCGGGAGGGAATCCCCCGTTTTGTTCATTTGGGCTCATTACAGTTCAGGACTCAATGTCACGGTCCTGTATCTAATCTCGTAGAGTGCAATGCAAAACCGATGAATCATCAAAGAGTCCAAATCCGGCAAATTGTTTTTTTAAAACAGATTTTTTGAAAGAAGTGCCAAACATGGACTGCTTTGCCAGATACAGAGTCGCCACCTAAATATTTTATTTTGGGAAATTTAGGAAACCCTAACTCGTTGCCTAAGGCCACGTGTCCGTCATCACCAAAGTTGCCTCGGCTCGGGAACTTGGGTACGATTGGGGAAGGTCACTTCGTGAGCACCCCCGCTCGCCCGATTAAAGATCGGCCTCTACTAACCATGATATCGAGTTTTGAAAACATTATATGCTCTTATTCTGGTTATTAGCCTAGATTTACTACGTGATGCGCACAGCATACAAATATAGACCGGATCGCCTGAATTGGAACAAAACCTCTCATGTTTCGCCTGAATTGGAACAAAACCTCTCATGTTTGTTTTTGAAAGCGGTTTGCTACTCGTAAGTAGGCTAAAATGTGGATTTGCCACCCTCAGGTGGGCTTAGAAAACATGATCTTGCTACTCTCAAGTGGGCTTAAAACTCGCAGTCGATGAATTGTTCCAATCCAAATAACCCAGCCTTTACCCACAGGCATTCAGGCAGTTATATCATATAAACACATAGCCTCATGGTAAGCATGCTATCATGGCAGTCACTCACACACATGCAAGGAAGCTAAAGCATAAGCACTTACCTAGTACTCCAAGCCAAAACAGAAGCTAGTTAGTAATCAAATGCATGATCCTAACTATGCTGAAATGCCTAATGCAACACATACAAGAATGCAACTAAGATAGGCTCGACTATTCTAAGATGGTATATGATGATGCTACAGCTAACACGTATTCAACTTGAAATTGAAATACGATGTAGTTAGTATGATGAGCCGAGCTCGGTGCGTGCAAGACAAATGAATGGATGCAAACATGCGAGCATAAGTATGCTAATTGAAACATGCCCTAATCTAACCATCGTAAGCTAGTAAATAAAAGGGAGAAAGACGTGGGGTTGGAAGACATGCACACATGCACGCACACTTATTACACAATTGCCCTCGCTCGGAGGGTCCGAATAATAATACAAACCGAATAAATAATTAACTACCTTAGCTAATTAAATATTACAAAACCCTTAACTAATTAACAAATTAATTAAGCTACTAAAGCAGTAAAACAGCCTCGGGAAGAGGGATGAATGCATGCTCGGATTGGCTTCGCTCGGAAACCCAATGCCATGCCACTGTTGCCTCTGTTTACACTGTTATGCGCCTCTGAGACTTGCACAAATCCCAAGGTTGCTTCTAAACCACCCCTTGATCAGAATGGGATGCCACCGGCCAAGATAAAAAGCCACCGGCCATGGAAACATGGTCATCGACCAAAAGTGGAGCCATCGGCTAGATTTTGGTAGTCGGCCGGCACTAAAGATGGCCGACCGGCCATCTGTTCCTGCAAGACCCTGTTTGACAGTAGCAGAGGACAGATAGAGCATGACAATGCATTTTCAAAGCAAATGTGTGCACAACCACCCTCCCTATCATGTCATGAATTCAAGGGAGTATGGTTCTCGACCTTCGGGCCACCAATCACGCATTTCCATGCATCATGGCCCAAGAAGCCAAATGTGCAACTTCAATATCAAATGAAATGCACACAAAACACATCAAAGCCCCAACCTCTATCATGATTGGTCAAGAGGCAAGGGATGCGTGCTCAATGCTATGCAACCTAAGCATGCAAGCAAACTAATGTAAAATGAGTATGCTAGCAAGCAATATGCAAATAGGCATACAACCTAAATATGCAAACACGCAACCTAGCATACACAATGCTATAGACTATATGGCACCCACAATGCTATATGAACTATGGCATGCTCAATGCAACTAACCACCTAGCATACACAATGCAAGGAGTGACATGGCATACACAATGCTAACAACATAACATGCACAACACGTTGTAACATGGCATACACAATGCAAGATGGACTTAAACTAAAATGAGTGGGCCTCAGCCACACTCAAATCAGTGGCCAAATGAGATGAGAACAAGGCCCAAGATTTATGCAAACATGCACAATGCAAAGGCTCCAAGCCTAAGGCACAAAATGCAACTCTCCAAGAGCAATGCAAGGATGAAACATGGCATACATATAAGCTCTGAAATGACATGCTCAATGACCCCAAAACATGAAAACACCTCAGTATAAGCATGCAATAGGCTTCAAAACTCAAAGCTAAGCAAGGCTATTACACTACAACCATGCATGACAAGCACCAATCGACCAAGAGGCCTAAAAACAGGGCTAAGGCAGCCCAAAATAAGGACAAAATCAGTTTGGAGTATGGCCAAAATGTGCTAGAATGAAGGGCCAAAACAACATGCAATGTAAGCTAGTATGCATGGTTTACACTACAAGCATATGGAGCATATGAGGGACCACCAAACCAGCCAAAAAAAGATTCATGACATGTCAAAATATGACCAAATACCCATTGAAATGTATCCAATACATGCAAGAATGAGGTGCTACTTTGAAAGACTATAAAGAGTGTTGTTCTACACATGCAAGAGGCAAGCCTTAAATGACAAAAAAAGCTCTGGAAAGAGTTCATGCAGGCCCTAAAACTCACTAAAAAAGGCCTGAACCAAGCTCAAGAAGTGTGCAAATAAGGGCTCCTTTGTAAGGCCAAAGATACTAGTAAACAAGACAACAAGGGAGAGGGTCACCCCTCTCCTTCTTAGGACCTAAAAACACCATCCCCACCACTGAAATCCCTCTGGATTTCAGTGGTGAGAAGGCCAATACAAGGTGGTCCCAAAGCTCAACAAAAAAGGCTCAAAAAGAGGCCAAACAAGGCCTAAGAGGGGGTGGACAACCCCCAACACCAAAATGACCTTAAACAAACTTCAAAAGCATGCAAATACAAAACTTTTTTCAGTTTATAGCTAAGCTTAAATCAGTGTGCAAGATAGGCTAAAAGTGTGTACAAAAACGGGAAATAAAAGAGGGAAAAGGAGTTACCCTTGTTTGAGGGCTGCCTAAATTAGTCTGAGTCCATTCTCGCATGTTGTGGCATGCTCACCTTGTGTGTTGTTGCATACTTGGCCTATCGCATGTGTTGCATGCTTAAATCTTAGTGCATTTGGCATGCATTCTTCTCTTTGCTTTGGTTGCTTAATATGCCACATGTCTTGCACACTTGCATGTTGGCATTACATCCCACATGCTTGCATTTTTGCATGTTTGCCCCATGATCATACTTGCATGCTTGTCCTCATAGCATGTTAGCTAACATGCCTAGGTTGCATTGCATTGGCATGCATGCTTCACCTCTTGAAGTTAAGTATGATAGAGGTTGAGCCCCTTTGTTTATTTATGTGCATTGCATTTCATTTAAAATCAAAATGCATACTTGGTTTCTTGGGCCATCACGCATTGAAATGCGCGATTGGTGGTCCGGGAATCAAGAACCATGTCCTTTTGAGTCATAAACATGATAAGGGATATGTTGGTGCACACATTTGCTTGAAATGCATTGCCATGCTTTGTTTTGCCCTCTGCTGCTGTCAAAACAGGATTCTGCAGGAAGCTTTGGCCGGCCGGCCATCTGCAGTGCCAACCGGCCATCCATCAGTGGCCGATAGCTTAATCAGTGGCCGGTGACCATTCCCCATGGCCGGTGACCATTCCTCATGGCCGGTGGTGTTCCATAGCACTCATAGAAGCAACCCTGGAGTTTGTGCAATTTTCAGAGGTGCCAGGCAGGGAAAACAGAGGCAACTTGTGCATGGCAGTGGACTTCCGAGCGGAGCCGAGCACGCATTGCATTGGGCCCTCTTCCTGAGGCTGTTTATTGCTTAAATTAGATTAGTTATTTGCTTAACTAGTTTAATTGGTCTGTAGTAATTAATTAGCTTGTAGGTTAATTAATTGTATTATTCTTTTGGTCCCTCCGAGTGAGGGCGAATTTGTAATAAGTGTGGGTGCGTGTGTGCATGTCTTCCAACCCCCACTTCTTTCTCCCTTTTACTTACCTGCTTTTGATGGTTAGTATTAGGGCATATTTAATTTAGCATACCTTATGCTATGCATGCGTGCATCATTCATTAGTATTGCATGCACCGAGCTTGGCGCATCATGCTAACTGCATAAATATTTCAAATCTAACTTAAATACGTGCTACTTGTTGCATTCCACGTGTCATCCTAAGATTAGCCGAGCCTATTCTAGTGACATTCTGTATGCGTTGCATTAGCCACTTAACATGGACTTGGATCGTGCATGATTGCTAACATGTTCTTTATTTTGGCTCGGAGTATGATGTAAGTATTTATGCTTTAGCATCTCACATGAGTGTGAATGTTAACATGACAGCATGCTTACCATGTGGCTAGATGCTTATGTGATATGAACTGCCTGAATGCCTGTGGGTGAAGGTTGGATTGTTTGAGTTGAAACGACTCATTGAAATCCGTGTTTTAGCCTACTTGCGAGTAGCAAATTTCAAACGTTTTTCAGACAAATGGATATGCAATGCTTCGTTCCAAATTAGGCGATCTAGTCTATACTTTTGTGTTGTGCGCATCACATAGTAATTCTAGCTAATTAACCGGAATAAAAACACATAACGTTTTCAAAATCGGATATCGTGGTTAGTAGAGGCCGATTTTCGGATCGAGCGAGAGGGGGTGCTCATAGCTGACCTTCCCCAATCGTACCCAAGTTCCAGAGCCGAGGAAACTTTGGTAATGACAGACACGTGGCCTTAGGCAAACGAGTCAGGGTTTTTTAAATTCCCCCATTAAAAAATATTTAAGTGGCGACTCTGTATCTGGCAAAGCAGTCCATGTTTGGCACTTCTTTTCTAAAAAACTGTTTTCTCAAAACGATTTGCCGGATTTGAACTCTTTGGTTCAGATTAAGAACCGTGACAATCGAGTCTGAACTGTGGGGTGAGGCCCTCATGCGGGGCGCGTCCACAGTTTCTGGCGACTCTGCTGGGGAGTTTAGAGAGCTTGACTCGAACTCATGATATCTTGTTTTGATTTCACTTATGTGTTTCTTTGCATTGCATGTGCATTGGTGCGCCTAGGACACCGTGTTGGCCATATGCTATTCCTGAGCGGTTTGCCGGAGGCTTGTCTTGTCAAGGCATGACCATAAGGCTGACCGGTTGCAGGCTCTGCCAGTATGGGAACACAAACCCCGGTTTTACCGGGGCACCCCTTTGACCATTCGACCTAGTGCATATTCGGAATCCATAGTGACCATTCCAAACTAGGACAGGTTGCTTACCCGATATAGGTTGTTTGAAACCGCTGTGTGTGTAGTGAAACCCTAGCTCCTGACAAAATAGGATAGGGAAACCCTACCCCAACATAGGGGTGTTTTGGCTCTCTTTTACTTACTATGTGCTTTTAGAGTGTATCTCTACAGGAACGCACATATTAGTTTGCAAGTTTGAGTATCAGGCCTGAGGGCACCAGTATCAGTATTTGTGAGAATCAGTTATATCTGCGGGTATCCGATTCAGTGTTTTGAGGCAGTGATTTTGGGAAACAGTGATCAGTATTAGAGTACCGCTGTTCAGCTATGCCTGTGTTTGTTCCGTTTAGGCTGAAATGCTGCATGTCTTCTCTTTTAGTTTAGAGCTTCGAGTACAGAATAGCCAGTGTTCTCCCTCACTGAGGCAAGGCAGATATCTAATCCATTAGTCATCGCTCAGGATCAGCGGACTTATCATGACACAGAATTCAGAGGAAATCGTGGTTATGACAGCCGCGTTAGATCAAGGAATCCTCCTGCAAAGTGAGACCAATGTTGATGTGCCGCATCCGCCCAGGTTGCCTGCCGCGCGCCCGATCTGGGAACCCCAGTTGTATCAGGCTCGTGAGCCCACTACGTTCGAATTGATGAGAATGATTGGTGACCTCTAGAGGTCTATGGCAGATCTCGCTTACGGAATATCGGCTTTGCCACCAGTTGCACCATATGCCGCGAATTTTGTACCGTACGAACCTCCCCTATTGGGGCGGATTGTGATCGAGCTCAGCCAACCTGAGGTTGTCCCGAGTTATAACAATGACATGTCAACATCAACCCAAGCCCTCGATCAGGCTGAGGCCAGAGGTAGGAACAAAATGAAGGCAGATGCCGATCCCATTAAACAACTGTTGGGGGCAGTCGAGGCTTTGAAAGCTGGGGGGATGAGTAAGCAACAAGTATTCACAGTCGTGGCCAAGATTGTGGATGATGTTTTCCCCACTCCAATTGAAGGCAGTACAAGCCAGTCAGAAAACCGGGATAGGCCCCGTCATACCAGAACAATCCCTTCCACTCCCAACTCTGCACTTGGGAAAGATCAGAAAGTCAAGGCAGTGCCTGCTGATCCTTTCGCTAGTGCGTCTAGCAAGAATTCTCAAACTTCAAAGTATCTGCCCCGAGGGCGCAAAGTCTTCCACGCACTCTACATGCCTTTGTCTAGGGCGCTCCAGATCCTGGCCGAAAGAGGGCACCTTAAACCCTTCGAGCCTAGGCCTCTCCCAAAGAATCTCATTCTCACACATGATGCTGCTTTGTACTGCGCGTACCACCAGCAAACCGGTCACGCTACCGATAACTGTTTTCGCCTTCGTCATGAAGTGCAAGATTTGATCGCTAATGAGGTTATCCTCCCACCCACCTCAGCGAAGTCTGTCACTGCTGGGTTGTTGGATTTTGAGGATACTGTGAGTATGTGATCGGGGAGTGAACCACCTACGGGCGACCCTCGGTGTATTTTGGATGTGGCGTCTGGCACGCATTTTTGAGCACCTGCGAATGCTAGTTTTGTAACTTCTGGCTTGGGTGTCGAGTCAATCTTTTGTTTTGTTTTGAGTCTGTCTCATCGTCTTGAGTCAGTCCTTTTTGCTTGAGGGTCTGTCTTGTTGTAGCGAGTCAGTCCTCTTGTATAGAAGGTGATTCCGGGGTTGTTGCCTCGAACACCATTGTTGTCTTATTTTGGGTCTGTCTCTGCTGTGGAGCCAGTTGCAACCAGGAAATCTGAATGAAACGGTTACGGCTATCATGTTTCCGTGCTTATTGCTACCTTGAGCTAGTTGTGCCAGAGGACTTGAATGAAACGGCGGAACATCTCACTTACTCTCTTGTGCTCTAAACTCATTGTATTGACCTAAGTTTTTCAAAACTGTTTTTGAACACTGCGGTGATGAAAACGAAGAGGAAGGAATTCCTCGGGTTTTACAAAACTTTGATCAATTTGAGAGAAAGTGAGGTATGCTAAGCCTTTAATGAATGAAATCATGCTTGTTAGCGTAAGTACTGAGAAGGACCTTGGCTTGATTCAGATCGGTTCCGCACTATCTTCAGCGCGAGCGATGTGTCGCTTTCGTAAAAACTTTCAAAAACAAAATGTTTTGCGCAGTCCTGCGAAGACCTGTGTGAAATCGCTCTTAAGATTGTGCAGCCTAGGATCGCTCTCAGCCTCAAGATTCAATCCATTTGTTTTGAACCTTGAACCCATTCAGAATGTTCAACGGTCAACCACAATGTGAGGCCTATGTGGCCAGATTTGAAGCAGCCTTCGAACAAGAGGCACCAAAGTCAGATCAAGAGGTCAGACGTCGTCAACAGAAGCTTGCGAAGCTAGAATGGAAGCACCCCTCGAACTAGGGGCAAAAATGTCTGATGTGCTCGGAGAGCCGAAGATGGGTCCTCCTGCAAACCAATACCACAGCTACTCTCTTGGATACAGAGGGCTTCAATCTCAAAACCATTTGGCATGGACTTGTTACATTTTTTCCCTTTGAGAGGCTCGTTAGGCCGAAAACCAGGAAGGGCGACCCAGGCAAAAGTTAGAGCAAAAGAAAAAAAGAAGAAAAGAAAAGATATACAAAAAAAAAAGAAGAAAAAAACAAATATATATATATATATACAAAATGAAAAAAATGCAAAAAAGAGAAAAAAGAATTGAAAAGAAAAGAAGAAAGGCAGAAGCTCGCAAGGTCGAAAACCCGCAACGGGCACCTTGGCAAAAGTCAGAGCCTAAAAAAAGTGAAGGTTAAAATACCCGAGTGTACCTTAACCGGAACTACGTAAGGCTTGATTCCCATGTTTGGGATACGTAGGCAACTTCACTCTGAAGTCCAGCCCCCAACGCTTTCGTAGCGACTCTGTCCATGTAATGGTTTTGATCATCCTTGCCTTCTCTGAATCCGATAGTTCGGTTGTGACACCAGAACTACGTAGGCTTGATTCCCATGTTTGGGATACGTAGGCAACTTCATCCTGAAGTCCAGCCACCAACGCTTTCAGAGTGACTGTGTCCATCTATTGGTTCTGACCATCTTTATCTTCTCTGTGTCCGAGAGTTCGGTCGTGATCATCGCCAATGAGGACTGTTTACAAAATGCTGCGGCATTATCCAAACAAGGGGCAACTTTCCGTTGCCGTAAGTTGCCATGAGTCGCCATTCAAACCAGGGGCAACTTTCCGTTGTCGTGCAGTGCCATCCACATAAGGGGCAATTTTCCATTGCCTCCAATCCGAGGTTGCGCATCTCAAGAGTAAGTTCTGTGCTTGTTGAGTATTGGCCGTTTGCAAAAATAGTTTTTGAGAATTTTTACTGAGGTTGACTATTTTCTCGAAAATTATTCCATCTTTTCCAAAATTGGACCATTTTCTTGGACCCAAAAAAAGAAAATTTTCAGTGCTCATAGCCTGACTTGCATGATTTTCAAATCAAAATCGAACAAGTATGTTAACCTAACTCTCATATTGATCAAAACTGTTTTAGTAGAAAACTAAAACAAAAAAATGGTCAAAGGGATAAACTAAGGACACAGTTGAGTCAGCTGTTTTATCTTTCCCCCCATCATCAACATACTTGCTAGAAGGGCACTCTATTCGCCAGAAGAAGGCATAATTGAGGTTAACAACAAAAGGGCTGAAAACTCTCACATCCTCCAAACAACGAGGTATTAAGCCAAGTGTGAAGCACAAATTGGAATGGATCGAGATACTCCATCCCCCATCTGGAACATCGACTAGACGTCCCGGGAAGAAGTAACCGCGAGCTGAGTAAGCTGGGCAAGAGTCCACAACATGCAATTTGTCCATCAACCACACCTGGGAAGGGATGAAAAATGAGAGAATAAAGAATAGAGAGATGTACGATGTGAGAAAAGTGAGAAAAGGGTTTTGAGAGAAAAACTGAGCCTGAGGGCCGAGTGATGTGAGAATCACAAATGAGAAAGGGTGGGAAACATACCCGGAGGAACTGGCTCCTTGTGGTTTGAGGTCTTTCGTTTTTTTTGTAAACACGTCTGTATGTCGTGTCTTTTGTTTTGTTTACCTCAACTTTTGTTTTGAGTCTTTTCCGAGCGTGTCTCGTTGCGTTTAGGGTTGTGTCCTTTTTTTTTGTTTGAGTCTTTTTTGCTGTGTTCAGTTGTAGGCTCAATACCCAAGTTTGAAAAACCCTTTTTCAAATTTCAAAAACAAATCAGTTTGCGCTCAGAGTGCTGTGCCGTTCTCCACATTTATGCGAAGCAAAAGAAGAAAGGGAAAATTTGGGGCATCTGAGTGTGTTTCAACTTCAGCAGATTCAACCTTTGTAGTCCGTCTTGACAGATTGAACTGTTTGTTCAGGATCCGCCGTGTGCAGAATGAACCAAACGCTGTGTTATGGGCTGTATGCAAATTAATCCCCAGTAGAGTATGAGCCGAGTGTTCAGAATGAGCAGTGGTTTGTATGGGTTGTTTTGTTATTGGTTGGTTCATTACCTAGTTATTACAATGTAAATAGTTGGTTTTCAAAACAAGAGATCAATCTCATTTATATTAAGGTGTAACATGATGCAATGCGAAGCATGGAAATGAACTAAAATATAACACTTTTTCAGACAAAAAGTTTGTTTTATTTCATCATCTTTTCAAGTACAAAATTTTGGAGAAATCAAAAACCTGCCTGCGGCAATACAAGGTACTCTAGCTACCAGCAAAAAGAAAAAGTACAAAAAGAAGAAAAACAGCAAAAATCTGGATCAATGTCAAATGGTCTCAGGCCTAGGGGTCTGTCCTCGTCCTCTTCTTGGACGAAGGTCTAGGAGCATCGTCATCAGCATTGTCATCTGAGCCTGAGTCAGTGCCATCTCTGGTCTCCTCCTCAGATGACTCCGCCTCCGCCTCTGCCTCGCACTCATCATCATCATCAGGAACGGGTGCCCGAGAGCTACTCCCAATACGAGTGCGCCTCGCCTTGGTGCGGGGGTATACTCTGCCATCTCCTCTGGCAGGAACAGAAGGTCTAGCAGGAGCACCTCCTACGGCAGGGATCTGGAAGGGAGGCTGAAAAGTACAAAACGCAAACGCATCAGTATACGTAAACCAGAGTATCAGTACAGAATGTAGTGTGCGAGTACAGTGTGTGAATACTGTGAACAGAGTATCAGTACAGAATGCAGTGTGCGAGTACAGTATGTGAATACTGTGAACAGAGTATCAGTACAGAATGCAGTGTATAAGTACAGTATGTGAATACTGTGAACAGAGTATCAGTACAGAATGCAGTGTATGAGTACAGTATGTGAATACTACGAACAGAGTATCAGTACAGAATGCAGTGTTTGAGTGCAGTGTATGAATGCCGTGAGTAATGCTATGAACAGTCTGTGGACTACAGTATATCAGATGCCGTGAAGGTCGTGTATTGGGTGTTGTGTTGGTAGTATGATACATCTGATTGTGTAAAGTTTGGGATTGCGGTTGAAAAACATACCGGAATACCATAAATGGCCAGAAGATCGAGGCGCCATTGGAACATCCCCATCACAGAGGCGGTCAGCTCCAGAGACTGGCGGGTGCACTCGAAGGAAGCCTGCAAAAGTATTAGATGCATCAGTATTCTGCGGAATATCAAATAAACTGAAATGAAATGGCAATGCAAGATGCAAGATGAAGTACTACATACCGGAGGTAAGTCGTGGAACCTGACTAACTCATGATCAACCGGAGGGGGAGCAATGGGGATCTGATAAGTCTCCCCACCCTGCCCTCGGCATGTCATCGTAGTGGGTAGTGCTGGCCAACTACCCCCCCGTCCCCTCCGAGCTCCACTTCTGCCACGGACTCGAGCCGTCCTCGATGTCCCTACCCCGCCTCCTGTCCTAGTCGCTGGCGCCGCGGGCCTCTCTCGCTCAACTCGACGGCCACCGCTCAGAGGCTGCATAATGTACGTCCGAACGTACTCTGAGTAGTCACCTATGCCTCTAAAGCGGATCGCATCCCAGCCGATCGTGTAGTCGGCCATCTGCTCGGGAGTGAACCTCTCCGTATCCCTCATATGCTCAGGAGGGTGGACCGGGACTATCTGCTCCGGTAAGCCTAGGGTCTGGCGTAGGAAACGCTCACCTAGGTACCAAGCCCGACAGACCGGGCCCTCTAGCAAGATCCTGAACCGGGCGGTCTCCTCAGCACCGGCAAACCTCTCCCGAATTGTCGCGGGCAATGGAGCCCAAGGCTGCCAGGTGATCTGTGAATGACATATAGTTTGTTATCTACTGTCATCAGAAAATACAATGTAAAGCGAAGCTTAAATGAACTGCGAGTTCTAAACATACCTCTGCGGGGGTGATGGTGTTGAAGTAGCGACGGAAGAAGATGAACGTCTCCCGGGGTCTCCGCACACACCTCACATCGAAGTGGCGGGAGAACGGCACGCCGAGAGGAGTCTCCACGTCTGGCACGGGTGCAAGTCTCGGAAAGTAGGCGTAGACCCACAACTGCAGAGCAAATATCAGTATGCTTATCAGATAAGGCAGAACACAGAAGAAAGCAGAAATCACAGAGTTGCGTATTGTGCAGTGTATTGTGCAGAGTGTACAGTGTGTGCAGTGTACAGTCCGTGTAAAGCAGAGTATGTGTGCGCCGTGTGTGCAGTATACAGTCGGTGTGAAGCAGAGTGCACAGCATGTGCCGTGTACAGAGTACAGAAAATGTAGAGCAAAAATGAAAAAAACAGAAGAAGAAAATGTACCTCCCAAGCTTGCCAGTAGCCCTCGAGCAACTGTTCGCTGTAACGGGAGGCTGAGCTCATATATCCGTATAGAGTGGCCAAGGCAGCGCCACCCCAGTCGAAGAGCAAGATCCTGGTGACGTCCATGAGAGCGCTGAGCAGACAGAGGGGCACGGTGTTCGCCCGATCGGCGAAAATGGTCGTCCCCAGCAGAAACATCAGGAAACCGCGCGCATACCGCTCCACCGCCTCCTGGGTCATCGGTGCCTCCTCAACTAAGGTTGGCTGAACCCTGAACTGGACCTCGAACCATGAATATCTGATGAAGCCGGGACACGCGAGAGGCGGCACCTCGCCAAGCAAGTAGATCTGAGCGGTCTCCCACTCATCCATGTCGGTGTCGAAGGGGATCGGACCACCCCCTACCCCGATGCCAGTGAGCATCGAAAAGTCATAGGGAGTCATCGTCATGTCTCCCGTAGTAAGAAGTGGAAGGAGTCGGTGGTGTCCCACTACCTCTCCACCAGAGCGGCGAGGAGTGGCCTGCTCGCGGTGAGTCTGGAAAGTCCCCTGCAGAATGCGCCAAAGCCGGCCTGGTCCACGATCTGGCGGACCGCATCGGGCAGCTCCATGTACCAGTCTCGGGCGACAATGTTCCCATACCCCCGGAAGGCATGGGAATCTCCCTGTATTCAAAAACAAAACAGTAGCGAAGCAATATAAAATGTACAGTTTTGAAGAACGGTCAAAAATGAGGCAAATACAGCGTGTGTGCACGTTTTCAAGTTCAAATAGACATTGGGTGCCGGTGTGCTTACAGTGAACTACAACATGCGATGTGACAGCGTGTTTGGGTGGTTCAGTGACAATACAGCATGTGTGCACGTTTTCAAGTTCAAACAGACATCGGGTGCCGGTGTGCTTACAGTGAACTACAACATTCGATGTGACAGTGTGTCTGGGTGGTTCAGTGACAATACAACGTGTGTGTACGTTTTCAAGTTCAAACAGATATCGGGTGCCGGTGTG
>CM069915.1:105668557-105707890 GCA_036172215.1 Camellia granthamiana | reverse complement strand
TGAAAAATGCAAAGAAAAGAACAAAAAGAAGAAAATCAAAAAAAAAAAAAAAAAAAAAGAAAAAGAAAAACATAGCTCGCAAGGTTGAAAACCCGGAAGTGCGGCCTTGGCAAAAGTTAGAGCGCAAAAGGAGAGGTTAATACCCGAGAGTACCTTAACCGGAACTACGTAAGGCTTGATTCCCATGTTTGGGATACGTAGGCAACTTCATTCTGAAGTCCAGCCACAAACACCTCCAAATCAACTATGTCCATGTAATGGTTCTAATTATCTTTGTCTGCTCTGTATCCGAGGATTCGGTTGTGATCGTCACTTTGAGGACTGATTACATTACGCTGCGGCGCTATCCAAACAAGGGGCAACTTTCCGTTGCCATACAATGTGCTGCGGTCAAGCAAGGGGTAATTTTCCATTGTTTTGGATCTGAGGTTGTGCATCTCGAGAGTAGGTTCTATGCTCGTTGAGCAGTGGCCGTTTGCAAAAATAGTTTTTTGAGAATTTTTACTGAGGTTGACTAATTTTCTCGAAAATTATTCCATTTTTCCAAAACTGGACCTTTTCTTGGACCCGAAAAGGAAAATTTTTAGTGCTCATAGCCTGACTAGCATGATTTCAAATCAAAAATTGAACAAGCATGTTAATCAAACTCTTATATTGATCAAAATTGTTTTAGTAGAAAGCAAAAACAAAAAATGGTCAAAATGATGAATTAGGGGCACAGTTGAGTCAGGTGTTCTGTCTTTTCCCCCATTGTCAACATACTTGCCAGAAAGAGCACTCTACCTGCCAGAAAAGGGCACAACTGGAGCTAACAGCAAAGTGCCGAAAGCTATCTCATCCTCCGAGCAACGAGGTATCAAGCCAAGTGCGAATCACGAATTGGAATGGATCAGGATATTCCAGTCCCGCATCTGGACACATCTTATCACGTCCAAACTCCCCAGCAGGCGTCATCAACCGATGTCAGCTGCAGATTTGCTACACACCCAGTTGGAAAATTCACTATTGTAAGCAGAAGAAGAAGAATCTAGCAGAATACTAGGGGCAAGAGCCCTCAACTTCCTCTTTATCAATCAACCACCCATGGGGAGGGATAAAAAAGAAGAGAGATTGAAGAATAGAGAGATGTGCGTTGAGAGAAAAAGTGAGAAAAGGGTTTTTTTTCAAAAAAATAGAGCCTGAGGGCCGAGTGATGTGAGAATCACAAATGAGAAAGGCTGGGAAACAATACCCTGAGAAATAGGCTCCCTGTGCACGTCTGAGTGTCGTGTTTGTTGTTTGGTTTGTCTCGATTCTTGTTTTTGAGTCATTTTGAATGTCAATAGATGTGTTTAGGTTGTTTACCTTTATTTTCCGTTGTTGAGTCTTTTTCGCTGTGTTCAGTTGTAGGCTCAATACCCGGTTAAGAACTTATCTCTTAATTTCAAATAAAATCGTTTTGTGCTCAGAGTGTTGTACCATTCTCCACATGTGCAAAACAGGATTTGTTCTTTCATAAAACCGCAGGGTTCAACCCAGGTCATTTAAGAACAGAAGAACCAGGACCTATCTGAAGCTATATGGGTTCCAGGCTGCAAAGCAAAAGAAAAGAGGGAAAATTTGGAGCATCTGATATGTTTCAACTTCTGCAAGTTTCGTCATTGCACCCCGTGTCTTCAGTATGAGCTGTGTGTTCAGAATGAGCGGATTGCTGTATGGGCTATGTGTTCAGAGAAACAGAGTACTGTGTTATGGGCTGTACGTTCAGAATGAGCAGTGTGCTGTACGGACTGCGTGTTCGAAACGAACGGAATATTGTGTCAACTGTTTCAATACCAGAATGGCAATTAGAAGCACTCTCTCTAAATACCATTCCTTGCCAAGGGGCATCTTGGCCATGTTTGCAATGAGTTCCTAGGAGACCAATTGCGACGGTGGAAACTAGAGTTCGAATGGCTGTTGCCTAGAACACAAAGGTTTGGAATTTCCGAGACTAAAGTCTGGTTTAAATACCCAGGGGTGTATCCCCGGCTTGAAATCTGCTGGAAGCCCCATAGGTTGAGATAGCGTGTGTGCGCCTCAATTCTGGATACTGAACCAACCTAGTCTGTCACCCCATTGGAGAATAGGGAAAGTTGCGGATATGGTCAGAAAGAAAGATAGTGTCCAAAGTGTTCTACGTGAAGAATCCTTGTCAGTATTTCAGAACCTTTGTACTATGGGTTCAAGGTAAGAGTTCGAAGAGCACACAAGGGCAGATCCCCATCAGAGTAGAGCGGTTCATCACCACTCGCCCCATGAGGTGCTTTCTAAAGCGCCGCTTTGTTTGTTTATTGCATTCCCTAGACATCATGCTCTACATTGCTTGTAACATGTTGTAACACGTATCGTATCATTGCACTTATTGCATTTATTTGCATTCTTGTGTTTTCTTGTATCGTTTATTCCTTTCACACTGTGCAGCGTTTAGGATTGTTGTCCTCCGGGGCTATCTCAGGATGCGTGAAGCGCAACCTTGGGCGTGTTTTATCTCAGGTTACGTTGTGCGCGCACTTGGGCGGTTGTTTTCGGTCCTCTTTTCACGTTTTCAACGTGGTTAGAGTGTTCCTTTCCTCACACGATTTCAGCGTGTTTGGAATTCATCTTAGCTTGCATTGTGATGCACCCTTCCACCTGCATTGTTATGCAGTCTTCACTTGCGTTGTTACGCACATTCCACTCGCATTGTCTTGCACACCTATCTTGCATTCTCTTGCACACTCCTCCTTGGCTAAGAGTATTTGGAACATGTTCCAATGCTTATACCACTCTGAAACATCGGGACACGTCCCTATGTTTCTCCTCCATTCTGAAACACAAGGACACGTCCCTATGTTTCTTCTTCATTCCGAAACACCGGGATACGTCCCTATGTTTCTTCTTCATTCCGAAACACCAGGATACGTCCCTATGTTTCTTCCTCATTTCGAAACACCAGGATACGTCCCTATGTTTCTCCCTCATTTCGAAACACCGGGATATGTCCCTATGTTTCCTTTTCATTCCGAAACACCGGGATACGTCCCTATGTTTCTCCCTCATTCCGAAACACCGGGATACGTCCCTATGTTTCTTCTTCATTCCAAAACACTGGGATACGTCCCTATGTTTCTCCCTCATTCCGAAATACCGGGATACGTCGCTATGTTTCTCCCTCATTCCGAAACATCGGGATACGTCCCTATGTTTCTTCTTCATTCCGAAACACCGGGATACGTCCCTATGTTTCTCCCTCATTCCGAAACACCGGGATACGCCCCTATGTTTCTTTTTCATTTCGAAACACCGAGATACATCCCTATGTTTCTCCTTCTTTTTCCGAAACACCAGGATACGTCCCTATATTTCTCCTTGTTTGGAAACACCGGGATACGTCCCTATGTTTCTCCTTGTTTGGAAACACCGGGATACGTCCCTATGTTTCTCTCTCTTATTCCGAAACACCGGGATATATCCCTATGTTTCTCCTTGTTTGGAAACACTGGGATACATCCCTATGTTTCTCTCTCTTATTCCGAAACACCGAGATACGTCCCTATGTTTCTCTCCTTCTTTTTCTGAAACACCGGGATACGTCCCTATGTTTCTCTCTCTTATTCTGAAACACCGGGATACGTCCCTATGTTTCTCCTTTTTCTTTTTCGAAATACCGGGATACGTCTCTATGTTTCTCCCTCTTTGGTTAAGAGCATTTGGAATACGTTCCAATGCTTATACCTTTCCGAAACACCAGGATACGTCCCTATGTTTCTCCTTCTTATTCTGAAACACCGGGATACGTCCCTATGTTTCTCCCTCTTTGGTTAAGAGCATTTGGAATACGTTCCAATGCTTATACCTTTCCGAAACACCGAGATATGTCCCTATGTTTCTCTTTGGTTAAGAGCATTTGGAACATGTTCCAATGCTTGTGCCACTTTTTTTCCTTTCGCGTGCAACGCGTCAGAATCTTGTTTGAGACCTTGGGTGTCCCCAATGGTCGCTCTTAGTCTTTCCTGCGTGGTGCGTGGTTGAGATTGTATAATTTTCTTGCATCCTTTCTGCATGAGATGTAGTTTGGTTCGTGTTTACTTGCTTGCGTAGCATTCGCTTAAACTGTTGTATTTGTTTTGCATAAATGCTTCATTACAGCTCTCTTTGCATGATCATAAGTTATGTTTGGCACCGTGCATGTTCCTTGCATTTTGCCCCTGCCTTCGGGCACATATCTTTGTTATCTTGTATGCTTGTCTAAGTCTTCAGCCTTGTCAAAAATGGGTCATCCTTGGGCTTTGACATTCACTCCCATCATTTTTATGACTTTCAAGTTCTGCCAAAGAGGGGCAACTGTAGACATCCCATTTTGACTGTCCTCAAGACTTGGACGTCATCATTTGAACACTTGATGATCATCCAATGCCTGTGTTCGTTTTGAGTTCTCAGAGGTCTCGGCTACGTGCCTTGCCTTAGGATCTCTTAACTTCTCTGTTTTCTGTTTGGTTGTGGACCAAACACTTGTGTTTTTTGCTTCTGAGGGAAGAGGGTGGCTTGTTTGCCATCCCCTGAACCCACCGGCCAAGGCTTGATGCCACTGGCCTTGTTTTCTTTCCATCGGCCAAAAGTGTTGGCCGATCGGCACTATTTTTGGTCGGCCGGCCCTTTTTTTGGTCGATCGGCCTTATTTTCTGGCCGAACCCTGTTCATCTGCTTTATGCAGATATTTTATGCTAGCTGGAACAGTTGGCATCCACAATTCCCCCCCTCTATACACGTGTGTGGAGGGATTTGCCCCTTGCTTAGCTTCTCTTAGAAGCTTAGAATTTGGACTTCTATAAGAGAGAAGGCTCTCCTTCCTTCTTAGAGGTTCTGAAATTAGGGTTAGAAGAAGTTATATCTCTCTATCTCTATATCTCCCTATCTCTATCATTTGTGTGTGTATTTTGTGACCTAAAGTGATTTTTGTTCACACTATTGCACACAAACACCTAGCATTACACCATCCTTGGTTGCTGAGGTTTTAAGGAGTTGTTGTTAAGGTTCTTGGATTGGTTTTGATCAGAGAAAGGTGCTGGTGTTGTGTTCTTGAAAGTGTTCTTTAAAGGTGAGCATTTTTGCTTTAGATACCCCTTTCTTGCTTAAGCACACAAACACCTTCTTGCTTATTGTTTTAAGCTTAGCTCTTAACTAATAAAAGTTCTATTTTTACTTGCTTTACACCTTTGGTTAAGGTCTCTTCCTGGTTTGGGGTTATTTACCCCCTCCAAGGCCTTGTTAGGCCTTGCTTTAGGCCATCCTTTTGGCCTTTGTTCTTAGCTTTGCATGACCTTTCTACCACTGAAATCCAGATGATTTTCAGTGGTGGAAAGGTGGTTTTGAGGTCTTAAATAGGAGAGGGTCATCCCCTCTCCTTGTTGTCTTGAATGCTTGCATAAATGGCTTATGTTGGTGGCTTGTATGCTTAGCTTGTTTTAGCTTTATTTCAGTGCGTATTAGGCTTTGTTTTGCCATAATATACCTCTATTTCAATTTGGTTTGATGGCCTCTTCCATGCTTCACGTACTTGTCTTACAATCCTCTCATTTGCCTTAACATGCATCTTGTGATTAGACTATCATTCTTGCATATTTTGGCTCAACTCCATGAAGCTTTTAGCCTTGTTGTAACATGCTTAAGCTCTAATTTTGGTCTCTTTGGCCATGCATGACATGCTTTGTATAGCCTCCATACAACCTAGCTTGTTAGCTTTGAGTATCCAAGTCACTAGCATGCTCTATTCGGATCATTTCAGTGGTTTGGCATCACTTGTAATATTATTTCAGTCCATATTGTATGCTCATGTACTTGCATTTGTCACTTCTTTAATGCTTTAAAGGGTTTGTGTTTTATGCCTCATGAATGTGTCATTGTGTATGCCACCATGCTTAGGTCTTTGGGATGCCATCTAAGTGAGTTTTTTAGGCTTACTTTGACATGCCATAACTCTGTTTTTCATTGCTTAAATCATGCCATGTTTGGTTTTGATAGGTGTAGTGTAACACCCTCTTTGGTAGCATTGCATGCCTCATGTTTTGGCGTTGTGTTCTAGCTTGTGTTGGCTAGTTTCGATCTTGCTTTTGGTCTTGTTTAGACCTGCCTTGGGACTGTTTTAGGTCCTCTTGGCCCTTTGGGGCTTGCTTTGTATAGCCATGGTTTGAACCCTTTGGCTAGTTTCAAGCTTTAAGCTTTCTTGCATGCTTTGCTTATGTACTTTGGTCGGTTTGGCACCTCTCCTAACATGATTTCAGAGCTTAACATGTTTCTCACATGTCCATGTTTATCCTCTCCTAAGTGTGCTTAAGAGTTGTTCTACTATGCTTAAGTGTTAGGCCAATTGGCATGCATGTTTGTATGTGTTTTTGTCCTCATTTCCATTGCATTTTGGCCACTGATTTGGACCTATTTGAGAGCTGTCCATTTCGGTTTAAGACCATTATTGCATGTTGTTGCATGCTTGCCTTGCATGTTGTTGCATACTTGGCCTATTGCATGTTGTCGCATGCTTGAGTTATATCGCATTTGGCATGTCCCTTTTGTTAAGTTGCTTTGCATGTTTGCATGTATTGTCCCTTGCATGTTGTTGCATGCTTGTCTATCCTTGAATGTTGTCACATGCCTCGCATGTTTGCATGCTTGCCTAGGTTGCATTGCATTTGGCATACTTATTACCATTAGCCTTGTATGGCATTGTCCTTAACATGCTCATGTTGCATTAGTTTTGCTTGCATGATTACATCCCTTGCCTCTTGATCAACCATGATAGAGGTTGGGCCCCCTTATATGTTTTTGTGCATTCCATCCCATATTGAATTGCACATTTGGCTCCTTTGGCCATCATGCATTGAAATGCGTGATTGGTGGTCCGAGGGTCAACGACTATACTCCCTTGAGTTCATAACATGATAAAGAGGGTGGTCATGCAAACATTGTCTTGTAAATGTATTGCCATGCTCTGTTTGTCCTCTGCTGTAGCAACACAGCATTCTGCAGGAAGATATGGCCGGTCGGCCATCTTCAGTGCCGGTCGGCTAAACATTTTTGGCTGAGAGACTTACATTTGGTCGATGACCAACTTTCCATGGCCAATGGCCCTATATCTTGGCCGATGGACTCTAAGAAAGTCCCCAAGGTGGTTCAGAAGTGTCATAGAAGTTGGCACGGTTTTCAGAGGTACAGAGCAGTGTAAACAGAGGCAACATGTGACATGGCGATGGATTTCCGAGCAAAGCCGTCCGAGCACGCATGCATCCCTCTTCCCGAGGCTATTTTTACTGTTTTCATGGCTTAATTGATTTGCTTAATTAGTTAAGTGTTGTGTAATAATTAATTAGCTTGTTAGTTAGTTAATTATGTAATTTGTATTATTCTTTCGGACCCTCCATCGAGAGGGCGAATTTTGTAATAAGTGTGCGTGCAAGTGTGAATGTGTTCCAACCCCACGTCTTTCTCCATTTTACTTACCTGCTTACGATGGTCAGTTCTAGGGCATATTTCATTTAGCAGCCTTATGCTCACATGTTTGCATCCATTCATCTGTATTGCATGCACCGGGCTCGGCGCATCATACTAACTACATTGTATTTCAATTCCAAGTTGAATACATGTATCGAATTGTCGCATCTCATATGCCATTTTAGATTAGCCGAGCCTATTCAAGTTGCACTTTGCATGCGATGCATTATCCATTTTAACATGAACTAGGATCATACCTGATTACTAACTAGTTTCTTGTTTTGGCTCGGAGTACACTGTAAGTGTTTATGCTTTAGCATCTTGCATATATGTGAGTGTTAACATGACAGCATACTTGCCATGAGGTGAATTGCTTATGTGATATAACTGTCTGAATGCCTGTGGGTGAAGGTTGGATTGCTCTAATTGGAATGATTCATTGAAATCTGCATTTCAGCCTACTTGTGAGTAGCAAACTTCAAACCATTTCCAAACAAACGGATATGCGATGCTTTGTTCCAAATTAGGCGATCTAGTTTATACTTGTGTGTTGTGCGCATCATATAGTAATTCTAGCTAATTAATCGGAATAAGAACACATGTGTTTTCAAAAACAAAATATTATGTTTAGTATAGACCGATCTTTGATCGGGCGAGCGGGGGTGCTCATAGATGACCTTCCCCAATCGTACCCAAGTTCCCGAGCTGTGGTAACTTTGGTGATGACGGACACGTGGCCTTAGGCACGAGTCAGGGTTTCCTAAATTCCTCAAAAAATAAAATATTTAGGTGGCGACTCTGTATCTGGCAAAGCAGTCCATGTTTGGCACTTCTTTCTTAAAAATCAGTTTTCCAAAACGATTTGCCGGATTTGGACTCTTTGGTGATTTATCAATCTTGCATTGCACATTGTGAGATTAGATTAAGAACCGTGACATTTGAGTCCGAACTGTAGCATGAGGCCCTCGGGGCGCGTCTACAACAGCTTTGTGTGAAATTTGGCTTGCAGCTGCCATACGTATTGTTCGGCTCAAGTAACGATTTCCCTGGCAGGCATTTGCAATCTAGCCTTTGGTTATCATTGAGTCTGGAAATGCTGTTAAACCCACAAGCCCCACTGCCTTCAGTTCCACGAATATGAACACATATATTATCTGGCTGTGATCAAATAGGAGTCCACTTTGTACCGCTATTGAAAGTCTTTGGATGATAATATTGGGTGAAGACTTCATTAAAATTTAGAGTTGCTCTGTGAAAATTTTCAGTAGCTGGGAACAACATACTTTGTGGTGTCAAATCGAATCTTTGGTTATTCCTTCTCAATATGTACATGAATCCTGTGTCATCGAAGATCACTCGGTAACCAGAATTGGACGAATTGGAGGGATCATATGTGCCGCTGATATAGTAAGCATAATAAGCAAAATTGGTAGTGATGTCTCTGGTATTAAGGACAAGATTCCCATCCTGCAGCAAACAGAATTGAAACCTTCCCTGCGAGAAATTGGTCTCTGAAAGGCGAGAAAATATTACCCGACCAGACTCCATAATCTGTGTAGGCAGCATGGTATCAGTTGGATTTTTGAAACTCTCCCATAGATTGACAGAATCGCTGCGCACAACTACAAAGTTGCCAGTATCATTCATAAAACCATAAGCAACAATGTTGAGAATAGGCTGAGACTTCCACTATTCTTTGCCTTGAGGGTCATTGAGCACTAGCCCTCTGTCAACAGTTAGGCCTAGTTTGGATCCAATTGAGACAGGGACACCGTCATAACCATACCAGACAATGGTTTCGTCTGGTATTTGGTAATACCATATGGAAAGCAAGAAGAGATTCTTTTATTTGCAGTGATAGATGTACCCACAGCCACGGTACCATTAGTCTGAGCAACAATAGAAAATGGCAGGAGGAAGAGTAACAAGAAGAGGAAGAGTAGATGATGAGGTAGAGCACAAGCCATTGATAGACAGATCAAGCTCGATTTGGGTAGATAGAAATGAATGAATAAAAAACAAAGACCAAAAGTGTTTTTTTAGGCAAAGGAAAAGACTTCAAAGTCAATCTGTACCTTTCAACAAATACTTCTATATCCATAGCATAATTTCAAAGGCATCCCTTCCTTCTACTTGGTCTTTGGTCACCATTCATTAATATTATTACCCCAAAGAAAGGGGTTATAATTGTCATAATGTTGGACTTATTTTCACCTGATACGCGCAATACAAAAAGGACGAGTTTGAATGGAATGACAATTAATAAAAATGAGAATGGGTTAGCTTGTAATTTCAAAGAATTAAAGAGAAAAGCGCTATTATAATAATCGTATTGATTGTAAATTCATCATATCTATAGTGAATTAGATATTAACTCGGCTATGAATCAATTAGTATAGTGAATAGATCAATACACATGTACTAAGCGGGGAGGATTAACTTTTTAGACATGGAAAAAATTTGAAAATAAGATTCAAGCCTATATTTTCTTGAATCACTAAAATCATCCAAAATAAATAAATAAATATTTGCCATGCTCTCTCATATCATATGTATCCAGTTAGTCACGCATCCTCAAGTGCACTAATCAAGTATTAAAATTGTATTAACTTTATATTTACATCATATATTAGTTAAATCTTCAAATTGATAAGTATTAAAAAGTGTTTTTTTTTAAAAATTTTTTTATTAGTGAATTCTCAACATTTGATTATTTCTAGAATTCCCAACATTTGATGGGTACATATGCAACGTTTTTGATCATTTGATTTTGACACCTTTACCAGCAAAACCTTGTGTTCGTTGAATAGTCCACACGGTTTCGTAAGTTCAAAATTGAAATAGCCCACACGGTTTCAGCTTTTTTATTTTCTCCCATGAATAAAAAATCCAAACATATGATTAAAATATCACGACACATAAAAATTCATTAAGAATGCAAGAAAATAAGGAAAATTCTACTTATATCAGTAATTTAACTCTTTATACCTTTAAAATTTATTTTTTATTTTTGGTTAGAGTACTGCTATTAACACATGCTTAAATTTTTTGGACACCCTAATTTTTAATTTTTCTTTTATTATAATTATACCCTAAAATAAAATTACATTAAAAGAGATCATTTGATGGAACACCCACCTGCCAAATAAGAACTAACACTATACAATATTGTACACCCACCCCCACCCCCACCTCCCCCTCTAACTATATGTATTCCACCTTTCTAAACCCTAAACTTGTTATTTTTCATAACCAACCAACATAAATCCTAAATTTATTACTCTTCATAACCATCTTAAATCCTGAATGTATCATCTTCATCACCATCATAAACCCTCTTGAATCAGAACTCTTGAACCAGAAAGCTCTTTTCAAGACCAACGTATTACTCTTCATCAGTTACTTCACCTTATAGAGCAATGGAAGACAATGACAACAATTTTGATGAGGCTGGTGTTTCATTGGTAAGTTTATCAGTCTTATATTAACATTCTCGATCGTTTTCAATCATTGTTGTTTTGTTCGAACTATTTGGTATTGGTTTGCCGACTGTTAAGAATATGCTATGTAATACAGTCCTGAATACAAACATTTAGTTCAATATATGGGTTTCAAACAGTATGCAGATAGTTGGTACTGTTGAACCGAATATAACCTTTATTTTTGGCACTAATGTGTTGAATGGTTCAATTTTTGTATCTTTAACACCAAATCGTGTTTTTGGTGAAGGTTTTTCCCTCTAAAACTCCCCTTTACACCGAAATAAACCAAAAAATAAAAATGTGATAAAAAGAAAAGAGGCAATGTTGTTTATAAGATGTGGAGTCGATATTTACCTAGGAGGAATTTTCGACGAGTTTTCTACAATGGTGGATAGGAATTTTCGATGAGTTTTCTGATGGTATTCTTTGGACACCACCGAGTCGATTCCTCGTATCATTGAGAGTTGACAAGAATTTCAATGATGGACCGTTGATGCAATATGCTCTTCACTGAGGCAATGGTGTTTACTGATGTAATGACCATCAGCGTTCTTTTCAATAGGAGATAGACGGTCATCAAAAGGAGAATAAGAAAGGGTGTGCAAAATTAAGTGGGTGTGCCTTAGGTGTGATAATATTATGAATAAGGGTAAATTTGGTATTAAGTGGAGTGTTCAAAGAAATTTTACTGAAATTTAGGATTCAGGCTGGGGACTCAAAGAAATGGGGGGTCCAAAGAATTTAAGCATGTGCTAATAGCAGCCCTCTTATTTTATTTTATATTTTTAAAATTTTTAATTACCTTCATCCTTAACATTCCTCCTTCCTTCTTTTTACACCCAAAACCTAAAAATCCCTAATCCTAATTCTCTCCCATCATCACCACCTCCACTGGCCCACTACCAGCACCTCCACTCCTCTACCACTCCACCACCCTAATTTTATCAGTTCTTTACAATTATAGCCCAACAACTAAAGAAAAACCCAACCTTACCCAACATAGATATGGAGGTAACTTATAAAGATTATCATAAATCATAACCAAAACCATAAAGTTGAAATGAATTAATGATAGCATCAAGATCAAGGTCAACTTTTCCTATCACCAAGCAACATCACAATTAATTCAATTCAATTCAATCAGGAACACACAATCCATGAGATTTGTAGTCCATTACATACATATAATAGAGACACTGAGAGAGAGAGAGAGAGAGAGAGAGAGAGAGAGAGAGATGGATAGGCCTTGTGAAACATGACCTTTAGGGTCAGTAGAAGAATCACCATAGAGATCACAGACAATTCTTCCATGGATTTCACCAGTCCTAGCTCTCATACCACAAATAATCATCATCATGAGGATCGTAGAGACAAAAAGTGGTAGTGGCACTTTCTTCGACAACGACTCCATACAATGGTAACGACAATGAGAGGGTGGTGATTGCGTGGTGGTGTCGGCGATGGCAGTTGCAGAAGGCGGCAGTGGATAACGAAATAAGGGTTAGGTTTGGGGCAGAAGAAAAATAAGGTGGTTGGAGGGCTTGTGGCGGTGAAGATGGTGGTTGGAGGTGATGGTGGGAGAGAATTAGGATTTGGGTCTTTTAAGGTTTTGGGTGTAAGGGTGAGGAGGAAGGTTAGGGACAAGGGAAATAAAGGAATTATAAAAATTATAAAAATAAAAAATAAGAAATTTAAATTTTGAGGGTGTAAGGAGTTAAATTGGTGATATAAGTAGAATTTCTCATAAAACAAAGATAAAATAAAAGGTAAATTACATTTTACCATTTTATATTTGGTCAATTTTTTATTTTGGTCTTTAAAGTTTATTTTTTCCTACTTTAGCCTTTTATCTTTTAACTTTCTTATAGTTTACTCCCAAAGTTAACTTATGTTCAAAATTAGATGGAAAATATCACAATAATTATCACATCTCATAAAAAATATATTATTATGTTGAAATTTGAATTTATGTCATAGGTGCAAATTATATATAATAAAATATTTCTATATCATGTGACTATTAATGTGTCATTTTCTGTCTAATTTAAAAAAAAAATTAATTTTAAAAATAAATTGAGAAAAATTTAAAATATGGAAGGTCAAAAACAAAGCATGGCTTTTAGTCAATTGCTACATGTTGGTAATTTAGCCTTTTGAATATTTTACCATCTCTTTTGAGGTCTACCGATTATGTTGCAGGTATATAATCGTAATAGACTGTAGCTCGACTTTTTTGCACCCCTTTTCAGAAGTCGAAATAAGCCTTACAGTATCGAATTCATGTGGTTCTGAATCTAATCTCACAAGTGCAATGTGAAATAGATAATCACCAAAGAGTCCCAATTCGGCAAATCTTTTGGAAAATCAATTTTGAATCAAATTGCCAAAAATGGATTGCTTTGCCAGATACAGTGTCCCCACCTAAATATTTTATTTTTGAAAAATTTAGGAAACCCATGACTCATACCAAAGGCCACGTGTCCGTCATCACCAAGATTGTCTTGGCTTAGGAACTTAGGTACGAGAGGAGAAGGTCATGAATTGAGCACCCCCGCTCGCCGTATCAAAGATCGGCCTCTACTAATCATGATATGAATCTTATCTACATTATATGCTCTTGTTTCGGTTTATTAGGCTAGCATTACTATATGATGCGCACACACACAAGTATAGACTAACTTTGCAAGAATTAGAATATCTTAATTCATGTTTGTTTTGAAAATTGTTTCGAATATGTATCACTTGAAAAAGTGATCGCATATAAACATTACTCAAATTATTCCAATTCAAGGAATTAGCCTTCATCTGGCATTCAAGCAGTTATAGCACTTAAGCAATTAGCCTCATGGCAAGCATGTTAGACATGGCAAAATCAACATGCAATGCAATATGCTAAAGCGAGTAAAGGCTCGCCAAGTACTCCAAGCCAAAAGAGAAATGAGTTAGAAAAATGCATGATTCCTAACTATGCAATATGACTAATGCAACACATGCGATATACAACTAAATAGGCTCGGCTACTTAACATGTCATATGAATCAATTTGATAACATGCGATCTTAGCACGTATTCAAATAAGTATTAAACTAGCAATGCAAGTTAGAATGATGAATCAAGCATCGATGCATGCAATACAAGTGGATGCAAACATGAAGTATGCTAAACGAAACATGATGTCCCTAAACTAACCATCATAAGCTAAGCTAGTAAATAAAAGGGAGAAAGACGTGAGGTTGGAAGACATACACATTATTACAACATTTCGCTCTCACAAAGGAGAGTCCGAATAAACTAACTAGCTAACTAGCTAAAGCTAAGCTAATTATTACAAAACAAATTAAATTAGCTAAACTACTTGACTAATTATTACAACAAATGAATGAACTAATTAATAACTAATTTAGCTAATTAAAATAATTACATCACTTTATAAAAATAACTAGCTACAACTAATTAATTACAACAACTAGCTAAGCTAAGTATTTAAACTAAACCGGCTCGATACACGAGGAATGTTCATGCACATGCTTGGTTTCCACCTGAAAAGGCCACTGTTTTGCTTCCAGAAGGTCTCTGTTGCATAGTAGAACACTTACACTTCTGTCCACCTCTAGAATAGCTCTGCTCTGCTAAAAAAACACACTGTTGAATTTTGCATCAGTGGCCGGCCGACCAGGAGTGAGGGCCTGCCGGCCACCATTGATGGCCTGTCGGCCACTGCTGCAAGGTTCATCTTGCTGCAACAGAGAACAAACAGAGCATGCATAGGGTATTCTCAAGGGTTTGTTTGCATAAATCACCTCTCCTTATCATGAACAAGTAAAACCATCAACTCAAGCAATTTCATTGCATGATGGCTTATGAACCAAAGTGTGCAAGTTCAATAAATGTAACAAAATAAGACTCTAACCTCCTCTCTTTCATGAAAGATCAAGGGAAGTGGTGACCTTGAAAACTTGAACAATTTCATCACTAATGAGCATGAAATGCCTCAAGCTTCCATGTGTTCAATTAACGTCCGATTGAATACAAAACCAAGTTCTTATCTTGCACCATTTTAGTCCCATTTTAATTACTTCATTTTAGATTACCAACCATCCTTTAATTGATTGAGTCCAATGGTGAATTTAAAGTCCTCTAATGGAAAAAGGACTTGAACCAAGTGTTGCCTTGGGCATGAAAGAAACATTATACCATTGGTAATGAACCCGCAAAGGGATTAAACCATTAAGCATGACATTTCAATCTCATACTTAAACAAACAAGTAGTTTGAAACTACTTTCAAAGAAAAACAAAAAGCCAAGAAAGGAGGGAGGTTGTAGAGATGATCACGAGTAATTACAAGTATGGAAAGCCATAAATAAATGCAATTAACTCAAATAAGGTGGTGCCTAAGGCCTAGAACACCAAACTCATGAGGACAATTACACTACAAGCATGCAAAACAAAGCTCAAATGCAACTATCAACCAAAAACAGTGCTAAAACGGTCTAAAAACAGTCTTAAAATATGCTGGAATTAAGACAAAAAAGGCTAGATTAATAAGCTAAAACATAGCACAAGCTAGGCTAGTAAGCAAGACACAATGAGGGGAGGCTAATCCCTCCAATTTTGGACTTCAAAACATGATTTTAGCCACTAAAATAGCTCTGAAAAATAGTGTTTAAAAGCTCAAAAAAAGATAGTAAAAGGATAGGAAACACAAGGGAAAAGGCCTTCAAAACAAGATGCAAAGAAGGGTGAATCACCCCTTAACCTTTAATGGCCTTAAAACCCAAATTTCAGCCCAAAAATACGGAGTTTTTATAGCCCAAAAACACTTGGGAAAATGCAAGAAAAAGAGTAATTAAAGCAAGTAAAGAGGCAAAGCATTATACCTCTTGAAGAGGAAATCAATTCCAAGCAACAAAACCAAGCAAACACACCCTCAAGAGATCCAACAAGCCTCAAAGACACCTTAGCTCAAATATGGAGAGGTTTGGTTAAGGGTGTATAGGCAAAGGTTAAGGATATGTAAGCAAAAGTGTAGAAATTTGCTAGAGAGAGAGGGAATTGTAGAGAAAGAGGAAAAATTTTGCTCCAAAATTTTTCTAACCTTAAAACATGAAAAGGAGGCCCCCTATATATAGAAAACATGAATTCCCCTCAAGAACATCCAGCCATACACGTGGGAGCAGATGCAAGCATCTGTGCAAACAGTTGGCAGAGCTATCACAAAATATCTGCAAAAGACATTGGTGGCCGGCCGGCAGGCCATCAGTGGTGGCTGGCAGCCCAAAGAGGTGGCCGGCAGGCTACCAGAGGCTGCAGGCTTGAAAAACAATGAGTTTGGTCCAAAAATGAGGCAATAGGGGTGCAAGGGTTGAAAGGCTCAAAGCTGTGGCATTCTGCTGAGGACTTCGAGCACTTGACAAGCATATGCACTCATCATTGGGTGTGCAAGTGATGGTGTCCAAGTCGTAAGGGCCGTAAAAAATGGGATGTCTACATAGACATCCGTGGTAAGGTTTACAAAGTAGCAAAAGAGAGAGCTCCAAATATTCTGATGTCCAATCTTATTGGTTAGGAAGACAAGTCTCTTTGGTGGACTCCAGTAGCCTTGAGTTTTACAGTTATAGTTTAACCATTACTATTTAAATGTTACTGGCTAACTGTTATTTATATCTATTAAATTGTTACTTACATATTAGGGCTAAACCTAATGTCTATACACTTCATCTCGAAGCGCCTTTCTCCCGATAAGGTAACTAGATCTTTCAAAAATTGAATCTGCTGAGGCAAAGATCCCCATATGACCGCATTTTCATGCATGTGCACATACAATGGTGGGGTGGCCACAGAACATACATAGTGCGACTGTGAACCCGTTTTGCGACCCTTAGTGGGATGTGTGGGTGGACCAAAGATATGGACCAAAGATATACAAAGGCTTAAAAAACATGCCTGCCTACTGGACGTGTAGGTCTACGCTTCAACTCTCAGACTATCTAGTTGCACAAGAAAGCCCAATAAAACTTCGATTGATATCATGAAAATAGTTTTTTATTTTTAAAATCTGTCAACTTGAATTTAATTGGGCCTCCTTCCTTTTCCTCTTTTTGAAAGATATTGAAATGACAGGTTTTGATGGAACAAAAAGATGTTCAACGAGCCCAACAGTGGCCCAAACACAATCTTTCGTCAAACTACCCTATTTTTATCATCGGGAAGCATCCAAACGCCCAAGTCTTATGGTTAGTCAAAATGAGGTGTTTACACCGACAATTCATCACAGTCTTGTTCATAATGTACAATGTGAAATGAGTGAGGGTCTAAATCTGGTAAATTCGTAGAAAATTTACTAAGCTATCGAAATGCCAAATAAAGACCGTATCACTAGAGCTGGAGTCACCACCTAATCTTTTTGGGGAAACTAGAAAATCCTAACTCCTACCAATATAGGCCACCGATACACCGTGACCAAAGAACTCGGTCCGGGAGTTTAAGTATGAATGTGATTTGATGAAATGATGAGAATTTGAATAATTGAGTTAGATGAATAATGACTTGAAATTGCTCCACTTTATACCTTGTTGAACTTGTTGAGAGTATCATTATATATTGCTGTTAGTTATGCTCTAATGTTGCCTGTTTAGAATATTTTGATAGAGATAACTGTTGTTAATAGTTGGTGGAAGATTGCATTGTTGTAGAAATATCTCAACAACTAAAACCCATTTTGTTAATTATGTGGTTTAATTTCGATGATGTCTCAAATATTATTTGATAATTTGTTATTTTTTTAATATACATATGTTATAATAATTTGACACAAATATAAAAATATATTATATCTTTTTGATACATCTTGCACCGAATTCAAATTTGTTTTACATCTTTTAATAATTTAATTGTATGTAAGACACACCCACATGATGAGTATATCATGAGCCATTATTTTGCATCATTTGAATATATTATATATTTATATATAATATAATTTAAAAAGATAAAAAAAAAATAATTAAATGGTGCCTCAGGGCGAATCTTTTATTTGATTATATTTAATATATTTAATGTTACATGTATGTATATTGTTTATTGCAAAAATATATTCGTGAATATCATTTATATTATAATTATATTATATATATATATAAATAATATAATATTCAAAGGTATTGATTGCAGGCGAATGATTGAGTTTTATATTATATTTATATAATCAAATCAATCCCTTGGCAAAGTGTTTGAATTTGCTAGCTGCAAAGCTGGAAAGTTAGAAAAAAAAAGTAAAGTTAGCTGTATGCTGTCTATTCAAGCGCTGTGCAGAGGAGCGTCTGTCTTCCCAACAGATAGATTTTTGGGTATAAACATAAGTGTTTTGTTTGGAGAAAAATCAAGAACTTTGAGAGAAAAAATTTGTGTGCATAGAAATCTTGATTGTACTTTCACTCTGCTCTTTCACTTTCAGATCTAAGTATTGTCTTTGTTCTTACACTTTCATATTTACTCTTTGTGAGAGAATCATTATAAAAGAGATTGAAATACCTCTTATCTTTATTGATTATTTTGTGAGAGGATTTTGTAAAGGTGAGGCATTTAGTATTGAGTGAGGCTCAACAGATAAGAGTAAGACTTGTGTAAAATCCACAAGCTTGGTGAAGCTTTGTTGGTGTATTGATTCATTTTGATAGTGAAGAAATTCTCAAGGAAGATCCTTGAGGAGTGGACGTAGGCCTGACGTGCCGAACCACTATAAATCGTTGTGTTTGATTTTTTTTTCCTTATCGCTTTTATTTTTATATTAATTATTATTGTTCTATTTTTTATTTGTTAAATTCGAATATTTTGGCTATTATATTTAATATTGTTAAATTATTTTTAATAACCCAATTCATCCTCCTCTTGGTTTGCCTACCTGGGATAACAGTTGGTATCAGAGAAAGGACTCTGGTTTTTTTTACTTAATCATCTTAGAGTAGATTATGGCAACTCCTAGTTATTCATTACCTGAGGGACAAACATCCAATAGATCACCATTGTTTAGCGTCATAAACTTTAGTTATTGATACGAGAATTGCTCAATCCAATGTTAAAGCCACAAATATGTTGTACTATGCCTTGGATGCCAATGAGTTCAATAGAATTTCTACATGTAAGACAACAAAAGAAGTTTGGGATAAACTCATAGTGACTCATGAGGGAATAGACCAAGTTAAAGAGTCTAAAGTTAACTTGTTAGTCCATAATTATGAGCTCTTTAGTTACTCAAACGTTTACTCATTTTACTGATATTATAAATAGTTTATCTCTCTTGGTAAAATATATACGAATGCTGAAATTATAAGAAAGTGCTCAAGTCATTACCAAAGAGTTAGGAGAGAAAAGTCATTGCCATCATAGAAGCCAAGGACTTATCCAAGCTAAGTCTAAACGAGCTAATGGAATCTTTTCTCACACATAAGCTCATCATGAAATAAAGAGATGAAGAAGAAGACAACAAGAAAAAGAAGGGAATAGCTTTCAAACCACTGCTACTCATGAAAAGGATGATGAAGATAATTCATAATTTGATGATGAAGAAATGACCTTTTTAACAAAATGGTTCCAAAAATTTATGAAAAAGAATCAAAGAGGAAGAAGATTTTTCAAATGAGATTTTAACAAGGGAGAATATAATAGAAAAGATTTTACAAAAGGAGAAAATAATAAGAAAACTAAAATCACTTGTTATGAGTGTAACAAGCCTGATCACATCAAGGCCAATTGTTTGGAAATCAAGAAACAATACAAGAAAAGACAAAAGAAGAGCCATGATTGTTGCATGGAGAGATAGCGACGAAAGTGACTCAGAAAATGATGACAGCAACCATGAAATTGCCAACCTATACCTAATGGAATTTGGAGATGATGATGAGGTAAACAATGGGTTCGTATTTGAAGAATTGCATGATGAATTTTGAAAACTTGGCACTAAAAATATTGCTCTTAAAAAATTGCTTTCAAGTTCAACAAAAGAAAATAAATCTTTATCTAATAAAATTGAAGTATTACAAAAAAATAAATAAATAAATAAATAAAAGAAGAAAATGAAATTTTAAAATCAAAAGAATCCCTTATTTTACAAAAGGAATTAAATGATTTTAAAATTAAAAATGATTCTTTAAAAAAAAGATAAAGTTGTTTTAAACGGAAATATAGAAGATTTAAAAAACATTCTTTCAAAATTCACTCAAGGAAGAGACACTTTAGATAAACTTCTTAAAAGTCAAGATTGTACCTTTGGTAGAGCTGGAATTGGGTATAAACCTTTTTCAAAAGGAAAAACTTTCAAAAATAGTTTTATTTATGCATCTTCTAGACACTCACATTTTACGTGTCATTTTTGTGGTAAAAAAAGTCATATTTCACCTTCATGTCTTGTTAAAAGAAATCCTTTTGCTATTGCTTTCAATGGTAGACTAGGAAAGAAGGAAAGCCAGCTGGATAAAGGGCTAGAGCAGGCCAGGGTAAAGGCCCTAGTCTGATATTTCATTTGTTAATGTTAAGTTTCTCAGTTTAGAGTACTTGTAAGATAATATCTATAGGTCTATCATCTTCTCCTAATAGCCACCTAGTTCCAATAATAGTAGGGCTAACTAGAGATCTTTCCTTTACTAGATAGAGATAGATAGGAAAATCACAGTACTGTAAGACTTTCCTTTAATAACATGCTAACGAGTGTAATAGCTAAAGAAGGGCATAAGGAATAAGTTTCATACCGAGCATACGAGGGATACCTGTAAGACCTTGGTTAAGAGGCCTAACATGGCTACTTTTTCTATCCTAGCGTAAAGACAGTTCAAAGGTGTCAAATTCTAACTTTTACGAACCTAAGAAAATATGGGTACCAATAGAAAAATCAAATTTTTGTAGGTATGTTTCAAGACAAAATCCAATAACGATAGATGGTATCTTGATAGTGCATTTGAGGCACATGACTAGAGATAAAGCTACATAACCTTCAACAACAATAGTAAAGGAAAAATCATTGGTGTAGGTACAACGAGATTGTCGGCGGCAAGATCTTTAGATTTCGAGATCGAGTTTTTGCGAGATCTTCACTGATTATATTTTCAAATATATGAGATCGTGTATATATGGATCAGATTTTCATATATATGATATATGTGTGTGTGTGTGTGTGTATGTGTGTGTGTGAAAGGGCAATATAGTCCATAAAAAAAGGAAAAATTATGGTATGTCATTCTTAAGCTACTCTCCTCTTTCTCAAGGACTTTTTGAAACTAAATTAGTTAAGTTGTCTTTTATCCTAGAAAAAAGTCAAAAAATGGGGGTTTCACCAAAAATCCCTTCTATCTAATTACGCTCCAAATTTTCAAAAAAAATTTATTATAATTTTATCCCTAACTAAAATTACTAAAAACCCCTTAAACCATAAAAACACAAACCCTAATTTCTTATTTCACCCACCATTTTTCCAATCCCTTTCACTGGCCCACCTCCACTACCACCTGTCGCTGCCTGCCTCTGTTGCCACCTGCTTCGCCACCATCCCAGGCCCTTCTTCCCTCCCCACAACCACAACCTCCTTCTCTTCTTCTCATTCTTCTTTCTTCTTCTTCTTCTTCTTCTTCTTCTTCTTCTTCTATTCCAAACTCTAGATCTGAAACCTCTCTCTCTCTCTCTCTCTCTCTCTCTCTCTCTCACACACACACACACACACACACACGAAAGGCAACTGTGGAGGTTCCATTCGAAGCAAAGAAGATGAGATAGGTTGCGGGTGTAGGGATTTGGAAGGAGAAGATGAGATAAGTTGCGGGCGTAGGGATTTCGAAGGCGGACCGTAGCGTCGGGAGTGACTGGAAAGGAGATTACGGCGACGACTGTGGTCGAGACAGTAACTGGAATTATTTATCAAAAGAATGCCAAATTTGAAGCCTTTAAAAAACAAGACTTCGTTGCAGTGTGAATTGCACAAGTTCTTGCTTCTGGTCCATGCAAGGGCACCATACAAAATTGTTAGTTCCAACCCCATACATGCAAAGGAGAGAGTCAAAGCAAAGATGGCGTAAGAAGACTTCCACCTCCAGAGAAGGTCTGAGCTGGGCATCTGGAAGATTAGCTCTCCCTTCCCTTCTCTTCACGTTGTTGTTCCTTGTTGATTTTCACCTTTTACCATTAAAGAGGGTAGAATTTTTTTTTTGGTGAGTTGGTTTGTCTCCTCTCTCTCTCACTCTCTTTGTGTATAAATAGAGACGGGAGGGAGAGAGTGATTTGTATCAGAAATTTGAGAGAGAGAGAGAGAGCTGTGAGTTGAGTGAGAAGAGTTGTTCTCCTCCTCTGTTTTTGTATTGTGCTCCATTTTAGTGAAACTCTCATTTCTGTCCGTGGACGTAGGCATTGGGCTGAACCACGTAAATATTGTGTTCTATGTGTGTATGAGATTATTTTCTGGGTGCTTTTGATCCTAACAAAGTGGTATCAGAGCCTGGTGTGTGTTTTTCGGAAAAACAGAGTCTGTCTTCAAAAATTGCCTAGAAATCAAAGTGGTCGAAATCCACTTTTGATCACACCAACTTGAAGCCCTCGATGAGACGATCACAGAGCTAAAAACCGCATCCAAAAAGGACACCGGATGAGGCTTCACGCGCTCCACGCGCCACCTACGTCGTGCTCACGCGCTCCTAAGCGCACACGCGTCACACGCGCCTCCAGAGGAAGAAGATGCGTGATTTCACGCGCATTCACGCACCACACATGCTCACCAGAGATCTGACGTCACCTGATGACTTCATCCAAGCTGAGCCTCCAGCCGACGCCGAGCCGTCGAGCCAAGCCAGATCTGAGCCGTTGACTAAGTCGTCAAACCGAGAGAAGCCGAGCCGGCCGAAGCCGAAGCCGAAGCCGCTGATCAAGCCGATGATGTCAGCCTGACGCCAGTCGAATCGGAGAAATAATCTGGTGCTTCTCAGCCGCACCAAATTCTGCTGATCTGAACCATTCAATCTGTTTTGGTTGATCTAAGCCATTTGAGGTTCGATTTCGGTGATCCAATAGTGCTTTCCAACTATTTGGAATATTCTGGACACATCTATACGGTCAGATTTGGTAAATCAGCTTTCAAAATTTTTCCGCCTTTCTTTTGGCAATCCGAAGTGCTTTTCCAGCTAATTTGACCAGTTCGGACTCAACGGCGAAGTCTAATGGAGGAATCAACATCAACTTCAGGTTCCATGATAAAGCTGAATGCTTCCAATTATGCCATTTGGAAGCCCAGAATGGAGGATGTCCTATACTGCCGAGATTTGTTTGACCCCATTGATCTTAATGGAGTTAAACCAATAACGGAAAAAGATGAAGATTGGAAAATGAAGAACCGAAAGACCATTGGCCAGATCAGACAATGGATCGATCACAGTGTCTTCCACCATGTCGCCTAGGAGACTGATGCCTATGCTCTCTGGACAAAGTTAGAAGGCATGTATCAGTCAAAGACTGCTCGGAACAAAGCCCTCTTGATGAAAAGACTTGTAAATTTGAAGCTAAAAGATGGTATCTCTGTTGCTGAACACACCAGTGAGTTTCAAAATCTGGTGAACCAACTGGCAACTGGCAAAATGGAGTTGGATGATGAGATGCAGGCCCTATTGCTGCTCAGTTCTTCGCCAGACAATTGGAAGACGTTGGTGGTGTCCTTTAGCAACTCTGCCCCAGAAGGGAAACTGACCATGAGCATGGTTACAGATGCTTTATTTAGTGAAGAGGCAAGAAAGAAAGACATGGGTGGAGATCAATCCCATGCCCTCGTCATAGAAAATAAAGGTCGAGGCAGAGGCAGAGGAAGAAGCAAAAGCAGAGGACACAGCAGAGGAAGATCTCAAGACAGAGGGAAATCCAGAGAAGGTACGAACCGGCCAAGGTTCAAGTGTTACCATTGTGGGTACAATAAGTTTCTTAACATATCCAGCAAATCCAGATCTAGACCGAATGCTAATAGAAATGAAAAGGCACCAGTAGAATTGTGCCTAGAAAAGGTGAATAGGCCAATTTTAACAGTTGATGCTAATTATGAAATTACCCAAATGATTAATTGATTTCAAGCCAATTTAAAACACAATCATTAACCAATCAATTAATCAAGCTAACAATGTGGAAATTAAACAATCGAATCCATGAATTCACCCATTGAGTCATTTAATCAAACACATAGCAATCGATCATGAGAGTCAAGAATTTATGTGGAATGGAAACCCAATGAGATAACTCTCCCAAGGAATGAAAACCACAATCCCAACACCCTCAACAAATCCACTAATGAATCAGACAGTTACAAGACTCAAGATTAAGGAATTACAACCCTTACCCAAGTTTACCTCACCATTGAGTTCACCACAAGCTTCAACAAGCTTGATCCCCAGTCCAAAGCGGCTTTGACAATGTCAACCTTCATTGATTCAATAGCAATCACGGAGCTCCTCACTCCAATCTCTGCCTTCAACGGCTCCGATGCTTACGAAAAGATGTTTGAAGGTTTTGACGTGTATAGAATCAATCTAGGTAGAACAATTCATTTCAAACCATATTTCAAAGATTTAGATTCTAGAGCAAATAAGATTCATCAATGAAGTCTGGATGAACAAGCTATGAAGCTTGTATAGAGAGAGAGAAATAGATCTCAGAAATGTATAACTGTCTATCATATCTGGAAATGATGAAATTTGACATTTTAAAACGATTCAGGGACAAAATGGTCACAAAATAAACCACAAGTATGCCAACAACGCTCGAGCTGCTCGAGCCTAGGTTGGGCACCTGTCAAGCACTATCCCCAACATCTCAAGCACTTGAGCTCTTGTCAAGTGCACATCAAGCGCTGCTTCCAAGATCTCAGGCGCTTGAGCTCTTGTCAAGCTCAAATCAAGCATGAGGGACTTGAGCTCCTGTAAAGCTCAAATCAAGCAGGGACCAAGGATCTTTACAAAAGCTTTATGAGAAGAGGCTTGAAGTACAATTAAGAAAAATCCTAGAAATGGGTTAGTGCCTAAAAATGAGAGAGACAAAAACAACGTTATGCACAGGTTCAGATCGAGTCATATAGCTTTCAAGCAATGGAACCGCTGCAACATTTTTCGAAGAGAATCTCTCAAAGTGGTGAACTCAATCACTCTAAGACACTAAAAATATTGCCAACCCAAACACCCCCAGATTACGGACTCCAAACGTTTTGGTTAACGGAAATCCTAACAAAGGCTTAGACAGACACTAGAATGTATTGACGCGGTTGCGTTATGCAATATAATAAATGCTTTTTAGTTTTGGTATTTCTCCAACAAGATGTATATTGTAGTAATTTCCGAAGCATAAACTCATAGCGGTGACAAATCTGAAACAAAACAATAACCTTAAACTATTTGAAATCACCCATTTAGAAGCACTAACAGCAAGCCTATGTCTACACTTTGGGAAAACAGAAGTTAAGGCTTGGTGATTTCCACCGGTCATTATAGATCACATCTCATGTATTTACCTGCTTAGTAACCCCTACAATTATAATCATTATCATTTGGTGTTGTTTTGGGAACTAGTTATTTTAGTAGGCTTTTTGGCTTTTTACGAAAAGAGGTGCAAACAATAGAGAGAAAGAGTTGACTTTTTGGAAGTGATTTTTTGACTTTTTAGCTATTTTAGTATGTTCCCAAACTATTTATAGAAAAGATTAGTGTAAGTAAGTCCAATAGACTAGGTTGTGAATGTATAATCATAAGAATAAAGAAGAAAAGTGAAGCATATTTTTCATTTATTTTCTATTTCTTCTTCTTATTTTTCATTGTTGTTGTTGTTTTTACATTTCTCTAATTATTATCATATCTTTGGAAATATAACTTAGGGGCTGCTGATTGGTGCAAAGGGAAATACTCAGGCTATCATATATACTAACGTGATTTGAGTCTAAAACTTATTCATGAAGCAGGGTTAGGGGTAGGGCACATAGAAGAGTCTAAGATAGGGAGTGTTTAGAGGAGCATTAATAAATAGTGTTAGGCAGCCCCCTTAGCTGTCTATTGATTCTTTCCTTATTTGTATATTTGCAAATATTCTATTACATATATTTAGGCCTAGATTTAGGATTACATTTGATTATGATTACACCTAATTTCTATAATGCCTTTTTATACTCATTGCATCAGCTATATACCTCTATTGAGATGAATACAATGGCTGAATTCTCAAATCCTTACAAGTATTATGTAAAAAATATTTTTGTTGCTTAGTCGCAATATTTATGTTAAATGCCTCCAACACATGACCGTTTACACTGATAACAGAAGAAAAGTAAATATTTGCAAATCAAGCGACCCCTTTGCTAGGGAAGATCAAGACTCCACAATTTCATCTTTTATATTTTGTTTTGTAATTTGCAAAAGGATTGTATTTAATTTAGTATAACGTTTGATGGTGATCAATTTGTTGGCTCTTAATGTGTGGTTATTCTACTATATATAAGCTTGTCATTATAAGAGTTTTGGTTCTATGTAATGAAATGAGCAATAATTCCCTTTTTACAATAGATTGAATTTCTATTTATTGTTTAAACACATTTATTGATATAAGTTACGGATTAATAACACATGTAAGACATAATACATTAATCTCTAAAGTTTATTTTTATTATTATAAATTTATATATATTGATGAGCAGAATAGGAAAGGCTAAAGATTCTCTCACATTATAGAGCAAAATATAGAGCAATGAAAACATATCCAAATTATAGAGTAAAACATGACCCAATTACAAATATATGCAATATTCAAGGATTGCTTCATGGATCCAAGGAGTTCATTTTGTTTAAAAAATAAAAAATAAAAAATAAAGAAGTTAATTTGTTTTAACTGTCTTAAAAAAAAGTTCAAACAATAAATACATTAGTTCAAATGATAAATTTTAAGTTGTTTATGCAGTGTGAAATAAATCTTATGTGAAATTATTAAGATATTATCTATAATAACATTAATTTTAGAGATATGGTTTCTTTTTAAGTATTTTATCAATGAAAATTATATTTTTTTGGTTAAATATTTTATAATATCTTAACAATTTAGAATTTTTTTTAATATTGTACAGAATTTAATAATTTTGTTCAACATTACTAAACTATGTATGGGACTTTGTTAATTTTTTTTTTTGTAAAACCTCAAGGAGGTGAGTGCAATTTACTATTTGAATATGTAAGGGCAATATTGAGATTTCTGACTCATAATACATAGCATAAACATATTTTGTTAAATAAACTAACTAGACAATTAGCAGTGGAGAATCTTAATAATAGTTTCAAAAGGAAAGGAGATTAGTGTTATTATTGAAATCATAGGAAATTGTCAGAAACTTAAAGGAGGGGACGGGTAAATGTAATTTATCCAATTCTTAAAAATCCCTAAACTCCAAACATGATCCATATGCATCAATAAGCAATTTTAACCATTATTTGGGCAATCCAATGCCACCAAAAGCCAAAGCTATGAGGAAAAAGAAAAAATTAATAAAGAGGGAGAGCTTCACAATGATACACGCATAAGCTACCCCATATACAACAAACATGCATTTCCTATGAATTCATAAACTATTCAAAGAAACACAAGCAATTGGTTTCAGGTGAATATGAGTTGAAGGCTCAAAAGAAATGAATTTGAAATTGAAAATTTCAACAAATGATGCTAAAAGAAGAAGAAGAAAATTTATCTACCTTGGAAAGCAGATTTTTGGGAGCAAAGAACAAAGTGAAAATGGGTGTCTTGATTTCTGAATCCGTTTACACGAATGGGTGTTGATGTTGATGATGATGATGATGATGATGATGATGGGTATCTCGTGAGGATGCTATTGTGTGTTGCAGAAATCAGATGCCTCATCGAAAGTGAATCCATTCCCCTGCAAATTCTTCACTTCAAACTATGGAAACAATATGCTAAACAGAGAGTGACAGAGAATAATATATGATTGAGAATATATATTTATTTTTTTATTTTTTAAATCATATAAAAAATATTAACTTGCATTTTTGAAAAGAGAATTATATATAACTGAGAAAAGGGAAAAAAAATTATCAACATATGAGAGGTACAAGTGTACTTGCATTCACAATCTTTTATTTGTATCCCATCACAGACATACTTGCATCTGCATGTATTGGTATTTTTTCCCATTTTCTTATCTGCATGTAATTCCTTCTTTTTTAAATATGTATTAAATAGAAGTTTAATGATTCACCTTGCATGATATTGTCCGCTTTAGGGTTGAAGGACGAACCTTATCATCCCCTCCTCATGGTTTTAAAGGCCTCATATAAGGAGGAGGGGGCCAGTACGCTTATAAGATGGAAGTGGAAGTTCCTCCCAGACGATGTGGGTCATTGTCCTCATCAAGTAGTATGTCTTAAACATATTAAAGACTTCTTTGAAGGTACAATAAAGAAGAAATATGGTAGAAATAGAATTGAATTTATATTAATTAAGTAAAATGTCACTTGTTACAAGTTACATAAACTTCAAACAAGAACAAAGAATTGAAAAATACGTTGATCGACAAAGAAAAAGAGGGACAAAAGTTATTACTAATCTACTTCTAAAATTATTAAGTTGACTACTCTTAAAATAGAAGTTACACCTAATAATCACGATATGTGAGTTGTGTTGGATTTTTTTCCCCCTTTTTTGAAACCTTCTCTTTTATACTGGTATGGCCACTTTCTGATGCAGCCATGATCTTCTTTGATTTTCTACTTCCTTTCATCCATATCCCTTTGTTTTAGGAACTACCTACAAAATCAACTCTAACTTGGTCTTCAATCCCTTGATTTCAGCATTGACTTTAACTGACTTGCAACTAGGGGTGCAAACGAGCCGAGCCGAGCCGAGCTTTGCTGGGCTCGAGCTCGGCTCGTTAAGCTATCGAGCTCGTTTATTGAGCTCGAGCTCGGCTCGATAAAGGACTGGGCTCGAGCTCGGCTCGGCTCGTTAATTTTTGTCGAACTCGAGCTCGGCTCGGCTCGGCTCGATAAATTTTTTTTATATTATTTATATTATTTAAATATAAATTTTTAAATAAAAAATATTATTTATATTATTTAATATATAAAAAATGCATTTATATTATTATTTATATATATATTTATATATTTTTAATATATAAATAATGTATTTATATATATTTATATATTATTTAATATATAAATAATATATTTATTATATAATTTAATTATAGATAAACGAGCCGAGCCTACCGAGCCGAACACAGTCGAGCTCGAGCTCGGCTCGTTAACGAAACGAGCCCAATAATCGAGCTCGAGCTCGGCTCGTTTAGTAAACGAGCCGAGCCGAGCCGAGCCGAGCCGAGCCCTTACCGAGCCGAGCCGAGCCTGTTCACGAACAGCTCGGTTCATTTGCAGCCCTACTTGCAACAGCCAACTCTTCTAATTTTTTTTTACATTGATTTAATAAAAATGTTTTGGAACTCTAATAAAGGAGCTCTAATAACTTTAATGAGGTATGGGTTCTACTGTGATAGTGATGTTTGTGTCTTATATATATACTAGTGTATGCCCGTGCCTGAAGGCACTGTGCAATTAATAATGAGATTAAAATATAAATGCAAATAAAATTATTAAAACATAATGTTAAGATTTTCCTTTTCAATGGTGGTGGACAGTCACAGAGCGGAGATGGGGATGAGTCCCTTAGTTCAACACTCATTTCAAAAACTTTTTCAAATTTTCTTAAGTTTTGTGAGTAAATTTTAATTTCTACTATAATGCTATTATATGTATTAAAAATTCAGCTCATTAAATTTATTTAAATTTTTATTAAAAAATTAAAAAATTAAATGTTAGTATTTTATGATGAAATGTCTTCAAATTATTCTAATATCAAAGTTAATATTTTTTATTAAAATTATTAATTTTATTGAATTTATATTAAAAATAATACATGATATAGCGGTTTGGTTTGATTTTTTAAATTATTTTTTGATTTTTTTGAAAAAATAGAAATTAATTTGACAAAAATAAAATGTTTGGTTTGATTTTTCAAAAATTGTTTTAAAGGTATTTTCATTTATTTTATTGGATTTTTTTTCCGTATTTTACTCATTTTTTTGTACTTTTTAAATGCACCTAATCTAAATATATTTGAAAAGTAAAACAAATTGACTAAAATATTAAAAAATTCTAACAATAAAAAAAATTCAAACAAAAATCTTTGCATTTTTATTTGGATTTTTGCGTTTTTTAATAAATTTTTTTCGTATTTTACTTTTTAAATGCATCTAATTTTGATATATCTAAAAAGTACCCCCAAAAAAATGACGAAAATATGGAGGAAAAAAAAATTGAGTAATAACAAACGAAAACCAGTCTAAAAATAATCTCTGAAAAATTAGACCAAACAAATATATTTTCAACACCCATTTCAAAAACTATTTCAAAATCATAAAAAATCAACACTCATTTTCCATTAAGGAATTAAATCCATGTCATAAATCAAACAAAAATCAAAACCTATTTTATGAAGATCAATTATTATTTTAGATCCAAAACTTTTTAAAAAATTAAATCCAAACCCTACATTAAAACAAAAATCTATATAAATAAAGAACAAAAAAAAAAAAACAAAAAAAACACACACACACACACACATCTTAAGGTTAGAAACACACAACCCAAAAAGCCTCTGATGCCACTCATTCTCTCCCACCAAAAGCCATCATCATCATCAAAGAAAACCTCCAAATACATCTGCCTCGTCGTCATCATCAAGAGTTTATAATGTTTGTACGTACTTGCAATTGCTGCTGCTTTCTCGTCCTCAAGAGTTGCAGCAAAACCGTTGATATCTTGAGAGTAAGAGTAAAATATTGCCTCTTTGGCCTTCTCACTACTGCACCAACATTATAAGGGGATGTTTAGTTTAGTTTTTTTTTTTCTTTTTTTTAAAAAAAAATTATTTATTTTTGTTTTTAATGAATTTTTTTTTTCATATTTTTTAAAAAGTTTTAAATTTTTAGATTTTACTTGTTGAGATGAACTGAATTTTTTTTTTAAATTCAGAAAACACAATTAATTATTTGGCATTTTCATTTTTTTTATTTAAAAATTCATCTACACAAGATTGACCAAAAATATTTTTAAAAGAAATTACGTAATTAAGAATTCATTAAAAATAAAAATAAAGAATTCAAAAAAAAATTGTAAGTTTTTTTTAGGGTGATGATTGAGACCCCCTCCAATTACCCCCTCCACCAACCCCCACACAGGCGGGTGGTGATTGGAGGAGAAGGGAAAAAAAAGAAAAGAAAAGAAAGTGACCAATCAGGTGAAAATGGGGTCAAGGTGGAAAAAAAATGGGGTCCAAGTCATTATTGTTTTTTTTATTATTTTTAAATTTGGAAAAAAAAAATGTGACTTGTATAGTTGTTCCCATATACAGAAGTAGAGATATAATATACCAAATTCCATACCTTTCCGAAAAGGATGCAAGAAACTGGCAATGTGAATCTTTCACATTGCTAACAGTAGCCTCTGCATCTTCTAGTCCATGTGAATGCACTCCCATGTACACTATATATGACTGTATTTGATATGTTAATAAGCATCAATTAGATGGAAAAAAAGAAGGGGGGAAAAAAAAACTGTCCATAAATTGGATATTAAAAGAAACAATAAAAAATATAATTATGGGATATACATTGAATTACGAGGTAAAATTTTTCAACCATATTGGGTTTCAAAATTTAGAGGAAGCCAAATTACCAGTTTGGCTGCAAAAGTCGGCGTTTGTAAGAAAAGAAAGAAAAGAATGAATAGAGCAAGGAAGGATGAGAGTTTTGAAAACGACATTTTTGGTTTCTCTTAATCCAAAATTCCTTTTTTGTAGGAAGTAGATGGGTGTGTTTTGAAATTTAAAATATAGAAAGGTGAGGTGCCATAGATAAGATAAGGATGTGTGGTTTCAAAGTTTGTGGCTCTTGGGCAGGAAATTCAGGTAGGGTGAGAGAGAAGGTTTTCATCTCAGCTTTCTATCTAAATATAGAAATGAATCAGGACCATTAAAATGTCCTAGTAGGACAATTGTCTCTAACATATTTTCAAAAACCTTTGTGTCTTATTATATAGATATATGTATATATATATATTTTTTTTTTGACTTTCCATGTTATTAGAGCTTATTAGAGCTCATTGATTTAGAAGAATGTATCATTGTTGATTGATTTAATTCTTCAAATGCCACGTCACCATGCTACTTAACGCTATACTACTGGTACATATGTCAGGCCACGCCATTATTCCTATTGATAGGTAATTTTAAAAAAGGGAAATGCTAGGTTTCATGAAAAATGGATCATGAAAACCATCATGAAATGATCTGCACCGTTAGATCATGAAAACCATACCTGATCTAACGGTGCAGATCCTTTCATGATGGTTTTCATGATTTTTTTTCATGAAACCTAGCATAACCCTTTAAAAAATTCAACAGACTGAAAGGGCTTTAATTATGACATCAACACCGCAAAAAAAATAATAATAATAATAAAATAAAATCTTGACTTGCATATTTTAAAGAGTATGTATTATAAATTCTACCCACAAAATTTTGCAAAATTTACTATTCATTGGTAATTATACAAAATTATTATATATTCATGAAAAAATTTATAATTTTAATTATTATTTTATAAACTTTACCATTTATTTGTAATTATTTTTCAAGAAAGCCTCCACTGAATTTGAAATTTTTTCATAAAATTTGCCTCCCTCATGCTCTTGGTTTTCATCAAATTTTTTAAACATCATAGTTAATTGGATTAAATTAAAACAAATAAAAATTTAGAAGGATAACATTAAAAAAAATTTAGAAAAATTACCGAAAAAAAAAAAACCAATGTGTGAGTCATGTAACAAAATAAATTATGAATTTTTAATTTTATCAATTTAAACCCTAAACTTTTGAATTGCTTTTAATCTAAATTATTTGTCTATTTTTATTAAGTAAAATCGATGAAAAAATAAATATTTTAGTCATTAAACTCAATGAAAAGGGTATTGTAGACATTTAATGTATAATCATATTGAGTTTAATAACTAAAATACTCATTTTCTGTCAATTTTACTTAATGAAAATATGTGAATGCTTTAGATTTAAAATAAATCAAAATATTAGAGTTTAAATTGATAAAATTGAAAATTCAGGTTTTATTTTGTTACAAGGCTAAAACCTTGGTTGCTGTTGTTTTTTTTTTTTTTTTGGTAATTGTTCCAAAAATTTAAAATAATAGGCATAAAAATTAATACAATAAATAAATTTAGATGAATCTACATTTAGGGAAGAGAATGAAGCTGGGATTGGGGTCATTGTTTGAGATTGCAATGGGGAAGTGATTGCTTTTATGGTTGAAGAGATTGGAGTTTTTGATGGTCATTTAATTATGTTGAGACAAGGAGTGGACAATAGCCCACTGGCCTACTATGTCTAACCCTATTTTTTAAGGCTTGGTGGCATGTTTTAATCGAAAGGATTAGGCTGGATTAATATCTTAGGCCTGTTTAATAAATGAGTTGGACTTGGGCTTTAAGCATGCATTCTAGCCCAGTTTGATAATAATAATTTAAATATTTATTTTACTCTATTATTATTGGGTGCTCAACCAAAGTTTAAAATTATTTTTTTGGGCCAAAGGTGCAGTCGCAGAAGAATAATGTTATACGCATTAATTAATGTACTAACTAATGTACTAATTGATGATGTGACATAATTTAAGAGGTTTTTAGTATTTGTAATGTAATTAATAAATGGGGTTAATAATAACGTCAGAATTAGTGTTGGTACACTAGTGAGTACACTAATTGGTGCATATAACACCATCGGTCGCAGAATAGTTTATCCATAAGGACAATCTGAAAAAAAATGACCAAAATACCCATCTATATATACCAATGAAGCCCGATCTATCACAAATCAAACAATCTGTCTCTCTCTCTCTCTTCCTGATCTAAACCCTAGGTGCGTCGTTTCTGCCATCACCATCAACGCCTCCACTGTCACTGCCTTCTCATTGCCACCGACACCCCATCTTCACCGCTCATCACCGTCGACTCATCAACAAGAGAGCCTTAGCCGTTGCCCAGGCGACGCCGTCATCTTCCTCCACACCACGATTTGACGAAGTGCTCAATGGTCGTTCTACAAAGCTCTCATCGTACAGTTCATAGCTACACTTCTCTTCCTTCGATTTCAAAACTTTCTTTCTTTGATCTTTTCTCTCTCTCATGTCTCTCTTAGGTTTGGAAGAGGCGATGTCAGTGACCTGATGAGGAAAAAGGCGGTTGGATTTTTCCGTTTTTGAATCTTCGATTAAATCTCTATCCCTCTCTCGTTCTGCTTCGATGAAGCTTCGGGATGTGATGACGAGTTACTGAGTTGCAAATAAGTAGGCCAAAGCATCGATGAATTCGCCGAGGTCAAATCCGCTGCATCCCCACCACAGAGCTTGTTTGGAAACACATTCAAGAAACGACCGTAGATGTTGATCATGTTGAGCTCCGTCAGAGACTCCTCATTGGCCTCCTCTTCCACTGCCTTTGCCTCTATCTCCATCTGCATCTAGACCTTGGAGTTTTGCTTCCATAGCTCCAAATCTTTCAACAACGGTAAATTTGACATTAGTGGTTGATGTTCCTTAGCCCCCCTCAAAGGGCAGCATTACCATTTAGGATTCCATTCCCATTCTCTCTCTGTCTCTCTTTATCTCTCCATTTTGCTTGTTGCACAATACAATACCAGAGAGCTTTGTTTGGACGACAAGTCTTATTCACAGAAAATGAAATCTGTTAAGAGTCATCATTGACTTTTCTAGAATTATCTAGGCTATTAAGTGCATATGTTGAATAATCTAGAAGACTCTGGAAAGATCTAGAAGACTCTAGAAAGATCTACAGAAATCCAGAAGATTCTAGAACATTGTAGAAGATTTCGGAACATTAGAGACGCTTGTAGAAATCTAGAGAAATCTAGAAGGTTTCAGAAGGTTTTAGAATATTTTAGAAGTATAGAAAGTACTATTATATACTAGAATAGTTTAGAGAGTTCTAGAATATAAGAAAGTATGAGTATATGCTAGAATATTCTAGAAGGTTAATAATAGCCCTTGGATCAAAATGATCTTAGCCATCCATTGATGAGGTGGATGACTATATAAAGGGAAGTGACCTCATTTGGAAGGTACAAGACACAACAATCAAGAGTGGAGTCAAGGCTTGAGTGTGAGTGATTCCAAGAGTGAGGTGTCCTTGAGAGTCTTCTTGTATACTTGAGTGTATCTTTACATCTAAATAAAGATTCATTTTTGTATAGTCGTTGTGTTCTAACTCAACAAAATCAACTGCCAAATCCTCTCTCTCTCTCGATCTGCAAACATATTTGTTTCCACTTTTTTTTTTTAATTTTTTTTTAAGTTGATGACAATGATGAGGAAACAAATTGAAAATAGAATTTTTTTTTTTTGATAGATTGCAACAAATTAATTTTTTTTAAAAGTTTGTCTACTTTGATACAATTTCTCCCTTTGTGTTGTGTTCATCATAGTTCTTGTTTTGGTAGAGAAATCTGAAGTCCAGAGCAAACACAACCATCAGAGAGAGTAGCCTAGTTTGATTGCTTGCAAAATTTATATTAGACATGAAAATTTTGTATAGATAAAATTTGGATAAAAAAATTTGTTGTTGCAGTTGTTGTTGATGATGAAGATTATTGTTGTTGATGATGATTGCAACATATAAAAAAAAACATCTGTGGTACAATAGATAAAAAAAGATCCATTCAAAATTTGAACAAATAGGCTTGGCAGTGGCTTGGTGTATTTCAATAACAAGATTTGAACAGAGAAAAAAAAATAACAAATAGAATTCAAGAGAAAAAAAAATAACAAAGATAAATAGAATTTAGGAAAAAAAAAATAACAAAGATAAATAGAATTCAGGAAAAAAAAAATAACAAAGATAAATAGAATTCAGGGAGAGAAAATTGAAGAGATAGATATATTTTAGGGTAAAAAAATTGAACAGATAAATAAAAATTTGAACAAATATATATAAATTTGAACCGACAAACAAAAAAATTGAACAGATAGAAATAATTTGAACAGATAATTTTTTTTTATAAATAGAGAGGTATAAATTTGAACAGATAATCAATGAAAAAGTCAAACAGATAAAAAAAAAGTCAAAGAGAGTAAAATTAAAGACAAAATGTTCTCTAAGACTTCTCACCAAATTATTTTACAAAACTTGGATCTCTCATCAACAAAAAAAATATTTCTTTGACCTAATGTCTTGTATCCTTCCTAGATTGGATTTATTACCAATTAACCCATTATAATTTGCTTTCCTAATATTAAACTGCTAATGTTGAATTTGGTGATTGTAGTGTGTAATGAAGTTAATTTTGCTTGAACGCAAAACTGACTTGAAGTGATCTAAGCGTCTATTGTGTTTTTGGAATCACTTGACAGTCAAATAAAAACTTGAATAGGGTTTGACAGTCAACAAAAGCTTCATTAGTTTGCAAACCATCTTTCTTGAAACTACTAAGCTACAGGAACTCTATAGAAAAATTCTAATGTTGGGTCAATCTTTGCAAAATTCTTGCCCCTCCAAAAGGAGATGTTATGAGTTCAAGCCCCCACGTGGGGCATTGGGGTGACCCATTTCCCCTTATATTTAAGTTAGAGTAGGTTATTAAAAAATTAAAAAATTTATTTGGTGGTCTCCATCAATGATCCACACCTCCGCACATGAGAGAAACATAGACACAGATACATGCACGGACATAGATGCGGATGTTGACATTAACCCGGGACACAGATACGAGACATAGTAATTTCAAAAAATGAGGACACAGACACGACGATGACATGGGCAATAAAAAAAAATTTTAATATATTTTATTTGCTATGTAGATTAATATTATATTTACAAACAATCAAAATTAACAAAAAAACAATACTAATTTAATATAATAATTAAAAAAGACTTACTCTTAAATTTAACTCTTATCGTTTGCCTTCTTTTTTTAGCATTCAACATTCAACCAAAAGCACTAAAAAATGGTGGGGGGGAGGGGGGGAATGAGTTGGCCTGTCCCCAAAAAATATAATTAAATAAAGGAATATACCATGTGATGTGTCTCATATGTTTCCCTATCATGTCTTTGTGTTTGACACTGCTACGACACAAGTTTTAGAGTGTTGGTGTTGTGAGTAGCTCTCCTCAAGATTCCATCATCTCTATACCCCTCAAGACTTTAGTTCGTGGGCCTGATAAAGGCCCACAACGGCGATCCAAACAGTTCATCTCGTAGTCCTCAAAGAGAACAACATATATATAAATTAGTTTGATTGGACATTGATACACATACTAATTTATTGTATTTTATTTTATAAAGTGGACAATTTTAATTTAAAATCATATTTACTACTCATTTCATAAAACAAAACATGATTGGTTAGTTTGTCAATCAATGTCCATACAAGCTAATTTATGTTTTCCATATATATATGTTGTTCTCTTCAAGGACTACGAGATAAATGGTTTTAGATCACCATTGCGAGCCTTGTGAGGCCCATGAAATAGTCTTGTGGGGCATGAAGATGATGTAGTAGTCTTAAGAGGAGATGCTTCCGTTTGTGCTTTATAGACATGAGATTTGTCATATTGTCTCTCCCAAAAGTCAACACAAAAATATTGAGTCTGACTATTTTAATCAACAGAAAATCAAGTTGGGGGCAACATATAGACTTGCCCCGAGGCCATAATTATTTTCCCTCCAAAAGAGCATCATTCCTACCATTTATGATATCATTCTAGATACACAAAACTAAGGGTGGAAATTTTTGACCCACAAGGTAACATGAATCAAATAGTATACGAAGTTAGTGAGTTAGGTTTGACTATTTTGTACATTAAAATAAATATGACACCACATAATATGGCGGATATTAAATGAGTTAGGTTAATGTCTAACCTGCATAACACGATTGACACTAATAATCTGTTTAATGAAAAATTAGATACATTTTAATAATTGTAGACGTCCCCCGAACGCATCCCGGGGGAGGGTGCGACTCCCCCCCGTTCTGGTTCGATATTTGGTGTCACTACAGTTCAAAGGACTCAAATGTCACGGTTCTTAATCTTGAACCAAAGAGTCCAATTCTGGCAAATCGTTTTGAAGAAAAAACTGATTTTTGAGAAAAGAAGTGCCAAACATGGACTGCTTTGCCAGATTACAGAGTCGCCACCTAAATATTTTTTATGGGGGAATTTAGGAAACCCTGACTCGGTGCCAAAGGCCACGTGTCCGTCATCACCAAAGTTGTCTTGGCTCGGGAGCTTGGGTAACGATCGGGGAAGGTCAGCTATGAGCACCCGCCTTTCGCCCGGTGTCTGAAGACCGTGCCTCTACTAACCGTGATATCTTATTTTTGAAAAACCTTATATGTTCTTATTCCGGTTATTAGCCTAGAATTTACTACGTTATGCGCACAGCAAACAAGTATAGACCAAATCGCCTAAGTTGGAACAAAACATTTTATGTTTATTTTAAAGATGGTTTGCTACTCGCCAGTAGGCTAAAAATGCAGGTTTTGCCACCCTCAAGTGGGCTTTTATAAAAGAAGGTTTTGCCACTATCCAGTGGGCTTAAAACTCACAGATTTAATGCATTGTCCCAATTTAGGGTAATTCAACCTCCATCCACAGGCATTCAAGCAGTTATATCACATAAGCAGCTAGCCTCATGGTAATCATGCTATTATGGCGACACACTCACACACATGCAAGGATGCTAAAGCATAAAAGCTCACCTAGTTACTCCAAGCCAAAACAGAAGCTCATTAGAAATCCATGTATGGACCTAAGCATACTGAAATGTCTAATGCAACACATGCAAAGATATAATCTAGGCAAGGCTCGGCTACTATCCTAATCATGGCATGTGAAGTGCTACAAGTAACACGTAGTTCAATTTTGGAAAATTGAAATACAATGCAGTTTGTATGAATGTACCCGAGCACGGTGCGTGGTAAAACAAATGTATGGATGTACGCATGCTATCATACTGTTATGCTAATTTAAATATGCCCTAATCTACCATCATAGGCAAGGTAAATAAAAGGGAAAGAAAGAAGTGGGGGTTGGAAGACATACACACTCACTCACACCACACTTATTACAAATACGCCCCTCACTCAGAGGGACCAAAATAAATATTACAAGTCCGAGAAAAATAACGAATAAATTATTACAAGACCTCTAATCTAATTAAATTATA
>CM069915.1:105612957-105668357 GCA_036172215.1 Camellia granthamiana | reverse complement strand
ATGCACCAAGGAGGCAAAAAGATAACAAAAATTCAACGCCATCGAGATAATACTTACATTCCAGCATTATTAGTTGCTACAATTTAAACAACTAATTGCATAAATATGGAAGTGAAAAATATGGAAGCAAACCTCCAATACAAGATCATAAATATGGAAGCATACCCTAAATAGGTTATCAAATGAAGCTGTCAAACTTTCTCTAAACCCAAGTTGCATATATCACCACAAGACCAATCAATAGTATACAAGGATTCCATGAAAGGTACATTTACAGTTTACACCAAATATATAGAGATCAATGATCAACAGTGAAATAAATAAAGACCTAAAGCTAGTCAGGAGACGACAAATGCAGGGCAAAAACAGAAAAAACACTTTCAAACACACACACACACACACACACACACACACACACACACACAGATTCAGATTTGGAAATCGACAGCAGAAAAAAAAAATGCAGATTTGGAAGAATCGACAACAGAAACATCAAAGGTTGCACACATCTCAAATTTGCAAATCTCTAAATTGAAGATAATGCAACCAGAAGAAAATTGTAACCATTAGACAAATTGATGGTGAATAAACAAACGATATATTTGGTGTAATAGCCATTTCCAATACGGGCCAGGCTTTTCTCCAGTTTGAGATTGGACTGGAGCGTGCTATTGGGCCCGTGGGGGCCCACCATGAGTCATGTTTCGATAATCTAAACCGTTCAATATGTAAAACTTGTCGAGTGCTTTATCCTTGTTAAATATCACATTAATCGGATATCGATAACTACTTGATCGGATCATATTTCTATCAACGGTGAATAAAAATTTCAAAATAAATTATTGACAAAAATCGGATCCAACTAACTAGCTATCGATATCCAATCAACGTGGGATAAAGTATTCAATGAGCTTTATACATTGACTCTTTCGAATTATTGAAATAGAACCTGTGATGGGCCTCACGGGCCCAACAGTATTTTCCAATCCACAAAGTGGACTGAAGACAAGCCTCGCTATTCCAAATCTGATAAAGTGACGAAGATAATGAGTGATATTCCATTTAATATTGAGAGATAGAGTCTAGACCTCAAAGCAATGATGAAAATAAATGAATTTCAAACACACTTAGAGAGAGAGAGAGAGAGAGAGAGAGAGAGAGAGACGGGAAATGACAAAACAATGACCCTTTAAATTCTTGTTACCACAGCTACCAGACATCAAAAACTAGTCCATTCCTAATACAGTGTTTTTTAAAACGTTGCCTAATGTAAAATTTTAGTGACGCTATAAAAACATTATTTTATAAATGCCGCAATAACCCGTTTTTCTTGTATGGATGGTTTGATGAAGTTGTGGCTACCATGGGCATAGAATTCTCTGTTTCAAGATTTTTCTTCACTATATGATCAGGTGAGAGAGATCCCTCATGTGACACAAACGAGTTTGAGACATCATCCAACTGTTGTTATTGTTCTGGTGAACAGTTTGCTAGGCCTGAGAAGAAAGCTAATATAGTATCAAGAGTTGAACTTGGTTATTGTCATTTTTAGCTAATATGTTATCAAAAAATTTAGGCCCCTTAGGTTTGAATTATCTACCTGGGTTAATGGTTTTGAATAAGTCTTGGTGACTTTTAGGGTTGTTAACAGTTAGGATAATAGTTATTGTCACAATCTCATTCATGTCTACTGGTTCCCACTTCACCAAATCAAAATAGGTGAAAGATTGAGTTGCTATATATATATGGCCCTTCTTTTTCTACGTGGAACCTGTGTATGCACATACTTTATGTTGGGCAGTTCAGATTTTACAAGGTACAAACTTTATTGTCAACTAACATATTGAATCAAAGACTTCTTTGGTTTTCCAAAAATGAATTCATTTTCACATTTTCCCTGTTTCTTTTCCTTTGCAAAATTATTAATCTTATAGTTAGCTTTCACCTATTCTTTTTGGAATTCTATTTTTGGTAAAGACCCAATCTACACTCATTGTTCATGATGCCATGTTTGACTCTTGTACAGTTGGCTAAATTTGGGAAACCTAAAATTAGCGTAGAAAAATTTGACCCATGTTTGACCCGTGTACTGTTGAGATACCATCTATCGTTACTGGATTTTGTCTGGAAACATATCTACAAAAATTTGATTTTTCCATTGGTACCCATATTTTCTTGGGTTCATAAAAGTTAGAATTTGACACCTTTGAAGTGTCTTTAGGAACTCACATCTTTTTGATTTTAGCAAAAGGATTTCTTTTAACAGAACATGAAGATGAAATATGACCTTTTTTTACCAAAAAAATGACACGTAAGATGTGAGTGTCTAGAAGATGCATAAATAAAACTATTTTTCAAAGTTTTTCCTTTTGAAAAAGGTTTATACCCAATTTTTGCTCTACCAAAGGTACGATTTTGACTTTTAAGAAGTTTATCTAAAGTGTCCCTTCCTTGAGTGAATTTTGAAAGAATATTTTTTAAATCGTCTCTAATTTTGTTTAAAACAACTTTATCATTTTTTTAAAGAATAATTTTCAATTTTGAAATCATTTAATTCTTTTTGTAAAATAGGGGATTCTTTTGACTTTAAAATTTCATTTTCTTCTTTTATTTAAAAAAAAATCTTTTTGTAATACTACAATTTTGTTAGATAAAGATTCATTCTCTTTTGTTGAACTTGAAAGCAATTTTTTAAGAGCAATATTTTTTATGCCAAATTTTCAAAATTCAGCATGCAATTCTTCAAATGCGGATTGTAATTCATCAGAAAAATAAGACTAATTGTTTACCTCATCATTATCTCCAAATACCATTGGGCATAGGTTGGGAACTTCGTGGTTGCTATCATCATTTTCTGAGTCACTTTCGTTACCATCTTCCCATGCAGCAATCATGGCTCTTTTTTTGTCTTTCTTGTATTGTTTCTTGATTTCCAGGCAATCGGCCTTGATGTAATCAGGCTTGTTACACTCATACCAAGTGATTTCAGTTTTCTTATTATTTTCTCCTTTTGTAAAATCTTTTCTACTATATTCTCCTATGTTAAAATCTCTTTTGAAATATCTTCTTCCTCATTGATTCTTTTTCAAAAATTTCTAGAACCTTTTTGTTTAGAAGGCCATTTCTTCATCATCAAATTTTGAATTATCTTCATTCTCATTTTCATGAGTAGCAGTGGTTTTGAAAGCTATTCCTTTCTTTTTCTTGCTATATTCTTCTTTACCTCTTTCTTTCAAGATGAGCTCATGTGTGAGAGAAGATCCTATTAGCTCGTCTAAACTTAGTTTTGATAAGTCCTTGGCTTCTGTGTTGGCAATGACTTTTGTCTCCCAACTCTTTGGTAATGACCTGAGCACTTTCTTACAATTTCAGCATTAGTATATATTTTACCAAGAGAGATAAGCCATTTATAATATCAGTAAAACGAGTAAACATTTGAATAATAGTTTTATCAAATTTCATCTTAAAGAGCTCATAATTATGGACTAACAAGCTAACTTTAGACTCTTTAACTTGGTCTATTCCCTCATGAGTCACTATGAGTTTATCCCAAACTTCTTTTGTTGTCTTACATGTGGAAATTCTATTGAATTCATTGGCATCTAAGGCACAATACAACATATTTGTGGCTTTAACATTGGCTGGAGCAATTCTCGTATCAGCTTCCATCCACTCATCTTCAGGTTTTGGTGTCTTTTGGCCTTCTACGGTTTTGGTAAGGGGTTTTGGACCATTACAAATGATTTTCCAGCATCATAATCATTAGATTGTATGTGTATGGTCATCCTGGTTTGCCAATAACTAAAGTTTGTGCCGCTAAATAATGGTGGTCTATTGGATGCTTGTCCCTCAGGTAATGAATAACTAGGTGTTGCCATAATCTACTATAAGACGGTTAAGTAAAAAATATTAGAATCGTTAGTCTGATACCAATTGTTATCCCCAGTAGGCGGTCCAAAAAGGGGTTGAATTGGATTATTAAAATAAATTCACAATATTAAATATAATAGTCAAAATATTCAAATTTTAACAAATAAAAAACATAACAATAATAATTAATATAAAAATAAAAGAGACAGGGAGAGAAAGTCAAACACAGCGATTTATAATGGTTCGACATGCTGGGCCTACATCCACTCCTTAAGGATCCTCCTCGAGAATTTTTTCATTATCAAAATGAATCAATACACCACCAGAGCTTCACCAAACTTGTGGATTTTACATAGGCCTTACTCTTATCTGTTGAGCCCCACTCAATAATAAATGTCTCACCTTTACAAAATCCTCTCACAAAATAATCAATAAAAATAAGAGGTATTGCAACCCTCTTTTACAATGATTCTCTCACAAAGAGTATATATGAAAGTGTAAGAATAAAGACAACACTTAGATCTAAAAGTGAAAGAGTAGAGTGAAAGTACAATCAAGATTTCTGAGCACACAAATTTTTTTCTCTCAAAGTTCTTGATTTTTCTCCAAACAAAACACTTATATTTATACCGAAAAATCAATCCGTTGGGAAGACAGACGTTCCTCTGCACAATGCTCGAACAGACAGCACGTAACTAACTTTACTTTTTTCTAACTTTCCAGCTTTGCAGCTGGCAAATTCAAACACTTCACCAAGGGATTGATTTGATTATATAAATATAATATAAAACCCAATCATTCTCCTACAATCAATACCTTTGAATATTATATTATATATATATATAATAATTATAACATAAATGGTATTCACGAATATATTTTTGTAATAAACAACATACATACATGTAACATCATACATATTTAAACATAATCGAAGAAAAGATTTGCCCTGAGACACCACATGAGTATGTTTTTTTTATCTTTTTAAATTATATTATCTATATATATATTATATATTCAAATGATGCAAAATAATGGCTCATGATATACTCATCACGTGGGTGTGTCTTACATACAGTTAAACTATTAGAAGATGCAAAACAAATTTGAATTTGGTGCAATATGTATCAAAAAGATATAATATATTTTTATGTTTTGTGTCAAATTGTTATAACATATGTATATTAAAAAATCACAATTTATTAAATACTATTTTAGACATCATCAAAATTAAACCATATGATTAACAAAATGGGTTTCAGTTGTTGAGATATTTCTACAACAATACAATCTTCCACCGATTACTAACAACAGTTATCTCTATCAAAATATTCCAAACCGGCAACATTTGAGCATAACTAACAACAATATATAATGATACTCTCAATGAGTTCAACAAGGTATAAAGCGGAGCCATTTCAAATCATTATTCGTCTAAATTAATTATTCAAATTCTCATCATTTCATCAAATCACATTCATATCTAAACTCCTGAACCAAGTTTTTTGGTCGCAGTGTATCGGTGGCCTATATTGGTAGGAGTCAGGATTTTCTAGTTTCCCCAAAAAGATTAGGTGGCAACTCCAGGTCTATGATACGGTCTTTATTTGGCATTTTGATAGATTAGTAAATTTTCTATGAATTTATCAGATTTAGACCCTCATTCGTTTCACATTGTACATTATGAACAAGACGGGGGTGAATTGTCAGTATAAACACCTCATTTTGACTAACCATAAGACTTAGGTGTTTGGATGCTTCCCGATGATAAAAATAGTGTAGTTTGACAAAAGATTGTGTTTGGGCCACTGTTGGGCTCATTGAGCCTCTTTTTATTCCATCAAAACCTGCCATTTCAATATCTTTTAAAAAGAGGAGAAGGAAAGAGGCCCAATTAAATTCAGGTTGACATATTTTACAAATAAAAAACTATTTTCATGATCCAAAGTATCAATTGGAGTTTTGTAGGGCTTTCTTATGCAACTAGATAGTCTAAGAGTTGAAGTGTGGACCCACACGTCCAATAGGCACGCATGTTTTTCTAGCCTCTGTTGCATATCATTGGTCCACCTGTGTCACACCCCAAACCAGGGTATGATCGGCCGTAGCCCACAGGGCCTTAGCCCAAGGCACATGTAAGCCTAAATATGAACCATAATCATATTGAACAACTATTCAAAAGGCCAATAATAAATAACCAAACTCAATCCAGTGACATACCACAAGTATAAATGGCAAAACCAACCATAATGAATACCATCCAAACTAATGGGATATAAACAACCCATATATCAAAAAAAATCCTAAATGAACCTCAATAAAAATAAAAGGAAATATGCACAAACTTGACACAACAATCTAAAACAAAATAAATGAATGTCCTAAAGGTCCATGCAATTGAGTCCCCACTATGCCATGAGTCCACTCAAAGTCTTTCTAACACCTCGAAATGATAAACAACTAGGTCAGTTGATAGATCAGTGAGTAGCAACATGGATAGTATATACAGTTTTGAAAACATGGATCAATTCCAAAATAAGATATATATATCACAGAAACTAGATTGGCATATACACTTTTAATAAAGATAATCTGTTTCAAAAAGAAGGTTCCACAGTTCAACAGTTCAAATACTCATGTCTCTTAAGAACATGATAAATGACATTTTCCACTTGAAACAGATTACAACATGAACACCAATAATTTCCTGGGTACCAAGAATAACAAGTAACATGCCACATAGTTCTCAAGGCAATAAGCTCGTTGGATCCAATATCGAACCAAGAGTCATCATCGAGGTGGCAACCCCGGGCCTTTTCTCTAAGACGATCCGATTGCAGGACACCTAGCCTAGCCTAGGTCTTTTCCTTACAATCGTTGAGCACTAGAGTCATCACGGCCCAACCCAGATCTGTTCCCTAGTGGCCAGAGTCACTACACACAGTGGAATAATTTCTATACAGATGGTCCTGATAATCAATACAATTCAGGTTCGCAAAACATGGTAGTTCACCATTATAAACATGAGACAATAACAAATAGTTTACAACATGCCAAGTTTACATATGTTTCAGAAATAATTTAATTCCATTGATAATATAATAATTTATCAAAGCAGTTTAGTCCTAAAATAATAATTTAATTTCCTAATAGTTCAGGGTAGGGGAACATTTATAAAAAATATGTGGCATGAAACTACTCGCCTGAACACAGTATAATATAATCCTCGAATAAAGTATGAAAGTTCAACTAGTGCCCTGAACAATGTATTAAAACTACACGTCACTACTAATTCAACATACTATAAGAATAATAAACTAAATAACCCCAAACTAAAGCGCACTAACACAAACACAGCTCAACCCAATTCACCGTTACTCTTAAATATTATCTAAGCTCATGTTCTTCAAGGTCTAAAATCACCCAAGACATGGGTTCATATCGAAGCTTAATTAAAAGTAACTTTAATATAAAACAGAGTTTTTAAACAAGTTTTCCCAATCTATTCGCTAACTTTGAAAATTAAAAACCCACTCCATGTTGTTCGAAAAATTCCAAATTCGTCCAAATATTAACTAATATATCCTAAGTTCCAAACCCAATTGGTTTTACTTGATTTGCTCATCAAAATAATCATTTACAATTAATTATATCTAAACAGGTTGTTTTCTGTAGCACTTTAAAGAAATTAATGATTCTCTTAGTATACAAGTGCAATCAAAGCAAGGACAAAAATGTAAGAAACTAGACTCCTAACCGGTTCTAATGATGCTGATTTGATAATTTTTGGATTTATACCAAAGGAGAACGACACTTCCGAAGTTACTGTTTTACACTAGTTTTCTGGACAGATTTGAACGCACTAGTTAATATAGATTTTGACTCCCAAATATTATGAGAAAATTTTGATATGCAATTCAAGTTGAACCTCACTCATTCCAATTTCAGAATTCAGTAGCAAGTCTCTCTCTCTCTCTCTCTCTCTCTCTCTCTCTTTGTTATTTCAATCAAGAGCTTTCTTCTTTTATGATATTCTGTTATTCTACAAAAATAGAATATCAGAACCCCAGTTCTCTTACATTAATTTTTACAAGGGTATTCTAATCTTTCTTGTTTATGCAAATGTAAACAAAAGATCCTTAGATCAAGTTTTGTTGCATCCTGAGGAAGATTTGTTGGTAACCCGATGCACACCATCTGGTGGAAACACATGCTATTTTTAAGAAAGTGACACTCATAACACGACTCAAAGTGTTTAGTATTCAAGCTAGTTTTTTACGGAAGTTCAACAACATTATCATTTTAGAGTATTTGCACCAACATATATTTTTTCCTCTAGTGAGAATTTTAATGGTATTAGATCAAGTCTAATTGATGTATTGTTATTTGTTTAGAAATCAAAAATAGTATAGGAATTTTTCCACAATTGTATTGTTAAAAAAAATTATGGGTAAATAGTGATGTCATGAAAGTAACAGTCACAATAGAAGCAGATGAGAAGTGAAGATTGAGAATCAAAAAATACTTAGGAGTGAACATTTTCCTTATTTAGGATCGATTATCACAACGACTGGGGAGATTGGAGCGGATGTGGTCCATAGAATTAAGGTGAGGTGGCTTAAGTGGAGGAGTGTGATTGGAGTACTATGCGATAAACGAGTACCCATTAGACTAAAAAGGAAGTTCTACAGAACGACTATTAGACCAGCAATGTTGTATAGAACGAAATGTTGGGCAACTAAGAAACAACATGTGAATAAGATGAGTGTTGTTGAGATGAGGATGCTAAGATAGATGTGTGGCAAGACTAGACAGAGTTAAGAATGAGTATATTCAAGAATGGATAGGTGTAGTACCGATAGAAAATAAGCTGAGAGAGAATAGATTGAGATGGTTTGGTCATATACAACGGAGACCAACAGTGGCCATAGTGAAGAGATGCAATGCAGTGACGGTAGATGGTAGTCTTAGGGGAATGGGTAGACCTAAATTGACGTGGACTAGTGTAGTAAATAGAGATATGAATCTTCGAGTGGAGAAGAAGGATTCATGCAGCTGACTGTAGACACCTCATTTTTGACCGACCTTAAGACTCAGACGTCATCGATTGAGCACTCGGTGATTGTGCATGTTGTGCTCGTTCTGAGGTTTCGGAGTTTTCGGCTGAGTGCCTTGCCTCCGGGCCTCTGAACTCTTTGTGCTTTCTCTCGGTTTATGGACCAAGCCTTGTTTCTCTTCCCTGGAGGGAGGGAGTGGTCTGTAGACCACCTTTTTGTGGTCGTAGTCCACTTTTCTCGCTTGGAGACTAGTTTCCAGTTTTCGGAGGCGCCTTGTCTCGGGACCGCTTAACGTTCTCCGTTTGGCTTGGTTTTTGAACCATGCCTTGTTGCCTCTGCCTAGAGGGACACTGTGGTTCGGGAGACCACTTTCTTGGTCGTAGACCACTTTTGGTGCTCGTAGACTAGTTTTCGAGGCTTCCGGCTGCGCGCTTTGCCTCTTGAACTTTCGTCTTGCATCCTTTTTGATTTGTTTTTGGCACAAGCCTTGTTTTCCTTGTTTGGGAGGTGGTACAAGGGTGGGAGACCAGTTCTTTCCCTTGGAGACCACTTTTCTTCCCACTAGCCCGTTTTCTGGTCGGATAACTGGTTTTCTTGGTCTTTGGACCACCTTTTCTGGTCGGCCACCACACCACTAGTTTGTTTTCAGTGTGCATACCACCTCCCACCATGGCCGACCAGTTTTTGTTTTGGGAGATCACTTGTGGTGGTCGGCCGACCACTATAAGTAGCTGGCCGACCACTTCAAGTGGTCAGCTGCTTTCCATCACCTTTTTGGAGATATTTTCTTGCCAGCTGTGCCAGCTGGAAGGCACATAAGCCATCCTCCATACACGTGTATGGAAGGATGGCTTTAAGCCCTTAGCTTCCTCAAGAAGCTTGACCTTTATTTTTCTATATAAGGGAGCCTCCTTCCTCATGTCTTAGGTTCAGATTTTGGTGGCTAGAGCTATAGATACACACTTGTCTCTATATTTCCTTGTTTGCTCTTGTTTTGTGCCTTAAAGTGTATATTCATCATACTATTGCACACAAACACACACTCAAACACCATCCTTTTGTTGCTGAGGCTTCTTGAGGTTTGTTTTGGAGTTTTTGGACTGGTTTGAGCTCAAAGAAGTTGCTGGAGTTGCAGCTTTGAAGGTGTTCTTCAAGGGTGAGCTCCTAACCCTTAAAACCCTTGTTTTGGTTTAAGCTTTTGGACCTATTTGCACGGTATTTTAGACTTAACTTCCTACTGTAAAAAGTTGTATTTTTCAGTCCTTAAAATGTTTGTTTAAGGTCACTTTTGTGTTGGGGGTGGTTTACCCCCTCTTAGGCCTTGTTTGGCCTTGTTCTTGTGCCATCTTTTTAAGCTATTGGGACCACCTTGTTTTGGCCTTCTCACTACTGAAACTCAGAGGAATTTCAGTGGTGGAAATGGTGTTTTAAGGTCCCAAATAGGAGAGGCTCATCCCCTCTCCTTGTGTCTTGTATGCTTACTTCATATGCCTCATGTTTGAGCATGTTTGTTAAGCTTATGTTGGCTCCATCTTAGCATGTATTTGAGGTTATTTTGACATGGCATACCACTGTTTTTACTTGGTTTTGTCATTCCTTGCATGCCTTATACACTTGTAGTGTAAATCTTGCAAACTAGCTTTGTATGCCTCATGAAGTAGCATGCCTTTCTAGCTTGTTTTGAGTCCATCTCAGTATGTTCTTGGTGTTGTTTTGCCATGTTATACCTCTGTTAAGGTTTGGTTTGATAGCCCCTTGCATGCTCCATGCACTTGTAGTGCAATTCCATGAACTAGCCTAATGTGTATCATGCTTTAGACCTTCATTCTAACATGATTTTGGCTTAACTTCAAGAAGCTTTTGTCCATGTTTTAGCATTCTCTAGCTCTGATTTGTGTTATTTCGGTCATGCATGCCATGATTTGTATAGCCATAGTGCATTCTAGCTTGTTAGCTTTGTGTATCAAGTCCACTAGCATGCATTGCTTGGCCTATTTGAATGATTTGGCATCATTTGTTATGTGATTTAAGTACATGTGGTGTGGTCATACACTTACAATTATCACTCTTTCAATGCTTTGAAGGGTTGGTCCTTTATGCCTTAAACATGAGTCATTGCGTATGCCTTCATGCCTAAGCTTGCGAGCTATCATTCAATATATTTTTGGGGTTATTTTGCCATGATATAACTCTAATTTTGTTGACAAAGCCATTTCATGCTTGGTCTTGATAGGTCTAGTGTAATCCACCTTATTTGCCTTGCACACATCATGCCTTATGCCCTTCATGCTAGCTTATTTTGGCTTCCTTCCATACATGTTTTAGACTCATTTTGACATGTTCTAGGACTGTTTTGGGTTGCCCTTACCATATGCTTCATGTTTTGCATAGCTATAGTACAAGTGCCTATGCTAGCTTCAAGCTTTGGGTACCATAGCATGCTTCATTTGTGTTGTGTACATGATTTGGCATCATTTATCATGACATTTCAGAGCATATAGCGTTGCCATGTTCTCACTTCATTCACTCTTTAAGTGCCTTTGAGTGTTATGCATTGCTGCCTTATTTGTGGCCTATCATGTATGCCATCTTGCCTAGGTCCTTGAGCTCCCATCTCAGCATGTTTTGGTCTTTGTTTAGACCTACTTGAGCTCTGTCCATGGCTGTTTCAGTCATTTGTGCCATGTATTGCATGTCTCTTTTGTAGTCCTCTTTGCTAGCTTTATGCTTTAAGGACCCTAGCATGCCATGCTTGTGTTGATTGAGTGATTTGGCATCATTTCATACCTTATTTCACAGCTTATAGTGTTGTTACAATTCCATGTTTATCACTTCTTGAGCACTCTTGAGAGCTGTGCTCTCGGGCCTAGTTAATAGGCCAATGCATGTACATGCATGCCTTGCATTTTGTGCCTTTGTTTTGGTGTTATGGCCACTGATTTGGGCATGACTGAGGTCTGCCCTTTTTGGTTTAAGTCCATTGAGCATGTTTTCTTTCATGTTATTTGCATGCTTACATTGCATCATGTTGTTACATGCATTAGCATTGTTTGCATGTCATTAGCTTTGTTAAGTTGATCATGTCACATTGCATTGAGTATGCCATGTTGTTCATTGCATTGAGTATGCCATGTTGTTACATTTGCATTGTGTATGCTATGTTATTTTTTGCATTATGTATGCCATGTAGTTGCATTGTGTTTTGCATGCCTTGCATTGCATGTTTCCATGCTTAAGCTACATTACATGTTTGCATGCTTGAGTTGCATTGCATTTGTTTAGATTCAGTGTTAATCCGAGCACGAGAAACGAGAGACGTTTCATACTTGCAGTGATGAAACGTGCCTCAATTCTCGGTTGCCGACCCTCTTGATCATACATGATAGAGGTCAAGGCTTTATGTGTTTACGTGTGCATTCATTTTACATTGAATTGTGCAATTTGGCTTCTCGGCCATCATGCATTGAGATGTGTGATTGGTGGCCCGAAAATTGAGAACCGCACTCCCTTGAGATCATGAAATGATAGGGAGGGTGGTTGTGCACACATATCTTGCAAATACATTGCCATGTCCTTTCTTGCTCTCTGTTGCAGCAAATTGGAGAAATGCAGCAACAACTGGTCGGCCAGTTAGAAAAACTAGCTAGCTGACCACTTTTTCTGGTCTGCAACAAAGATAGGTGGTCGGCCAGTGGCTGGCAACACCCCTAGGTGGTCGGCCATGCTCCCACAGGTTCCCAAGGTGAGTTGGAAGCTTTCTGGAGTTTGGTGCAAGTTTCTAAGAACAATTGCAAACAGAGGCAAGTTGGGGCATCACGACTGATTTCCGAACGAGGCGACCAGGCATGCATGCACTCTTCTCCCTCTGAGGACCTTGCTTTACTATTTTACTTAGCTAATTTGCTTAGCTAATTTATGCTTTGGTCTGTACTTAATTAGTTAATGCGCTTAACTATTCAATTTTGTTGTAATAGCTTAATTAGTTAGCTTGTTAGTTAGCTAGTTTTGTTTTGTAATAATTAGTTTAATTAGCTTAAATTAGCTAGTTAGCTTCTTATTCGGACCCTCCTGCGAGAGGGCATATTGTTGTAATAAGCGTGCGTGTGTGCGATGCATGTCTTCCAACCCCCATTTCTTTCTCCCTTTTACTTAACCACTTACGATGGTTAGTTTTAGGGCATATTTCGATTAGCATACCTTATGCTTGCATGCGTGCATCCATTCATCTGTCTTGCATGCACCAGGCTCGGCGCATCATACTAACTGCATTGTATTTCAATTCCAATTCCAATTTGAATGCATGTACCAAGTTGCATTTCACATGACATCTTAGAATAGCCGAGCCTATCTTAGTTGCATTTTTGCATGTGTTGCATTAGCCATCTTAACATGAACTAGGATCATGCATGATGTCTAACTAGTTCTCTGTTTTGGCTCGGAGTACACTGTGAGTGTTTACGCTTTAGCATACTGCATGAGATGTGCTTGTTGCCATGTTAGCATGCTTGCCATGAGGCTAACTGCTTAAGTGATTAACTGCCTGAATGCCTGTGGGTGAAGGTTGGATTGCTTGAATTGGAACAATTCATCAAAATCCTCGTCTTAGCCTACTTGCGAGTAGCAAACTTTAAACCATTTTCAAACAAACGAACATGCAATGTTTTGTTCCAACTTAGGCGATCTAGTCTATACTTGTATGCTGTGCGCATCACATAGTAATTCTAGGCTAATGACCAGAATAAGAACACATGTGTTTTCAAAAACAACATGTCATGTTAGTAAAGGCCGATCTTTTGATCGGGCGAGCGGAGGTGCTTATGGCATGACCTTCCCCTCTCGTACCCAAGTTCCCGAGCCGAGGCAACTTTGGTGATGACAGACACGTGGCCTTAGGCACGAGTCAGCGTTTCCTAAATTTCCCAAAATAAAACATTTAGGTGGCGACTCTGTATCTAGCAAAGCAGTCCATGTTTGGCACTTCTTTATAAAAATCAATTTTCCAAAACGATTTGCCGGATTTGGACTCTTTGGTGATTTATCGGTCTCACATTGCACTTTGTGAGATTAGATTCAGAACCGTGACACGAGTCTAAACTGTAGTAGCTATGAACAAACGGAATTCGCGCCCTTGCGCGCGGAGCTTAGAGAGTTCTCGGGCGGTCTACATCGACTCCATTTGATGGGATTTAAGGCTTGGTTTGGTTTGGTTTGATTAGTGATTTCATGAAAGTCAGTGAGGGAAATTTTCCTAACTAGCCCCAACATAGCTCCACCTGTGTGCTTTTGTACCTTAACTGTTATGGAAAAACAAAATGGAACGATACCTTTTCTCCAACTATCTTAATTGACCCATGCATACTTGTTTATATTTATACTTCATTATTGATGTGTGAGAATGAATCTCGCACTGTTTAATGAATAGGGCTCCATGACCAAGCTGGGCTATCTAGGAATTGAGACCCACAAGACTAAGACACAGTGAGGGTTGCCTGGTTGGGATTGGTTGAAAAACCCCTCCGTTGCTAAACTCAAGGACTCAGGAAGAGAGTAAAGAGAAGGTAATGGGGAGAGAGAGAGAGAGAGAGAAACCTATGCTCCCTTGCTCAGGTTATCATTACACCTGAGTAGGGGGGACCACAATTCTGTTAGGTATGTCTGCCTTGTGAGCCCATCTGTTTCCCTCCATGTGACGCAAGATTCTTAACCATTTTATTTGGGAAAATGAGTGAGAGCACTAATTAGTGCCATCACTAATGATGTGGCAGTGGATCCCACCCACTGCCACAGTGTTGTTGTGTCTTTTTTTTTTTTTTTTAAGTGGATGTTTCATCATCAGTGGTTGCTTTAGAGCACCACTTTTAGTGGTCTCTATCATTGCCCTTTTATTTGGCACATAGTGATTGTGATGACATGTAATCCTTTGTTATGACCTTGAGTTGAGTCTAAGGCCAAGGCCTTGTTACTTAGTCTAGTAGGTAGCTCTCCCAGGGAGTGCTCACTAAGGTGTCTAGTTGAGCTCTTCCAGCCTGGCAGCGTTGTGCTTTGGGCTTTGGCTAACATGATGGTCTAGGTGGACCGATCTAGCTTACAGATGTTCAACTCATGCCTACCTCGGCCCAATGGGTGGTCAGCCTGACCCTAATGCTCTTGATGCGTGGCCCAAGTTGTGATGTGAGGTGCTTAGCCTTAGCCATTTCTTGGCTCAACCCAAGTATGCTCACTGGATTGGGCTTGGTCCATCTAGTAAGCTTGGTCTATCTAGTAAGCTTGGCCCATCTCCTTGTTTGGCACACATCTATAGGGTTCAATGGGCTTGGACCATGCAGGGAGCTCAGCCAAGTCCAGGCCATGCCCCAGTTATATTGACTCCCTTCAATTATATACCTCTAGTAAAAAATATCTTTAACATTAATAAAACTGACTTTTCTCAAATCAAACTATTTGAGCTGTTTTGAGCTCTAATCCTGCACTCGGAAGAGATCAGAAAACCAAGTCAGCACCTGTTGAGCCTTTTGCTAGTACACCTAGCGAAAATCCACAAACCTCGAAGTATCAACCCCGAGGTCGTAGGGTCTTCCATGCCCTCTATGCCTTTGTCGAAGGCTCTTCAAATCCTCGTTGAAAAAGGCCATCTCAAACCTCTTAAGCCTCGACCTCTCTCTGGTCATCTTCTACTCGGTCATGATGCTACCCAGTACTGTACCTACCATCAACAAACCAGTCATACCACCGATAATTGCTTTCGTCTTTGCCACAAAGTATAGGATTTGTTTGACAACGAGGTCATCATCCCGCCAAGCTTAGCAAAGTCTATCGTCACTGGATCAGCGAACTTGGGGGATAATGTTATGTGATCAGGGGATGAACCACCTACGGGCGGTGCTCAGTTTACTTCAAATGTGGCGTATGGCACGCACTATTTTGAGCATTTGTGAATGCTAGTTTTTGTACTTTCTAACTTGGGTATTGGGTCAGTCTTATTGTGTTGTATAGAGTCAATCTTTTTGTACTGAGTCAGTCGGGTCTGTCTTGTTGTATCGAGTCAGTCCTGTTTTGTTAGAGTCGGGTGATTTCGGGGATGTTAGCCATGTTATTACTACAATATTGCTCTATGTGCAGCATAAATGAGGATTAAGATTAATGTTAACTACTTTTGAAGTCCATATCCATGTCCTCAGCTTTTCCTGTTTCATAGGCCATGGAACCCATGTTTGTTATGGAAATTTTGCTCTGTGTGTAGCATAAGTGAGAATTAAGATTATTGTCAACTACAATAGCATATGTAATGTTATTTTACATGTTATAAGCTCTTCCCAGTGACTCAGGGACAAGTGGAAATTGTTGAGAACAACCAGACATTAGTTAAAGTTGTAATTTCTACTTCCTTGAAAAGGACATTGCAGGGCACTTGGTCACAGACATATATGCCTCTTGCATATTGACCAAAAAAAAAAAAATTTTGAGTCAAAGAGAGTGCATGGGGAAGTTTTATAAACCTATTGAAGGACCTTTAAGACCCAAAACTCCCTCTGAGGTAGGAATGTATGTCTGGTAGCAAAATTTGAATGAATCATGCACCAGAAGTCTTGGGAAATGGAGTGTAGGTGCGCCCTTGGGCTTCATGCTACAGTTCGGACTCAAATGTCACGGTTCTTAATCTGATCTCGCAAAGTGTAATGCAAGACTGATAAATCACCAAAGAGTCCAAATCCGGCAAATCATTTTGGAAAACTGATTTTTAAGAAAGAAGTGTCAAACATGGACTGCTTTGCCAGATACAGAGTCGCCACCTAAATATTTTATTTTGGTAGAATTTAGGAAACCCTGACTCGTTGCCTAAGGCCACGTGTCTATCATCACCAAAGTTGCCTCAGCTCGGGAACTTGGGTACGATTGGAGAAGGTCATCTATGAGCACCCCCGCTCGCCCGATCAAAGATCGGCCTGTACTAACATGATTTCTCATTTTTGAAAACACATGTGTTCTTATTTCGGTTATTAACCTAGAATTACTATGTGATGCGCACAGCATACAAGTATAGACTAGATCGCCTAAGTTGGAACAAAACATTGCATGTTTATTTGAAAATGGTTTAAAGTTTGCTACTTGCAAGTAGGCTAAAACGAGGATTTGATGAATTGTTCCAATTCAAGCAATCCAACCTTCACCCACAGGCATTCAGGCAGTTATAGCACATAAGCAATTAGCCTCATGGCAAGCATGCTTTCATGGCAACATTAACACACATGCAGTATGCTAAAGCGTAAACACTCACAGTGTACTCCGAGCCAAAATAGAGAACTAGTTAGAAATCATGCATGATCCTAGTTCATGTTAAAATGGCTAATGCAACACATGCGAAAATGCAACTAAAATAGGCTCGGCTATTCTAGAATGGCATATGAAATGCAACTTTGATACATGTATTCAAATAGGAATTGAAATACGATGCAGTTAGTATGATGCACCGAGCTCGGTGCATGCAAGACAGATGAATGGATGCACGCATGCGAGCATAATGTATGCTAAATGAAACATGCCCTAAAACTAACCATCGTAAGCGGTTAAGTAAAAGGGAGAAAGAAATGGAGGTTGGAAGACATGCATCACACACACACACGCTTATTACAACAATGCGCCCTCTCGTAGGAGTCTAAGCTAATTAAACTAATTATTACACAACAAATTAATTAACTAATCCTAGTTAACTAATTATTATAAAACGAATTGAATAGCTAACGCATTAACTAATAAAAGGTACAAACCAAAGCAAAAGCTAGCTATCTAAGCATGGCAGCTAAGGAAAGCAGTAAATCAGGAGCCTTAGAGGGAGAGGAATGCATGTAAGCCCGGATGCCTCGTTCGGAAATCCAATGCAATGCCCCGATTTGCCTCTGTTTTCATCTGCTCTCAAAACTCTGCACCAAGCTCCAGAAAGATGAAACTCCACCTTGGGAATGTTGTGGGAGGGTGGCGGACCACTTTTGGTCTCTCCATACACCTGTCGACCACTTTTGGTTGTTGAAAAACCAGAAAAGTGGTCGGCCAGCTACTTTTTCTGGCTGGCCGACCAGTTGTTGCTGCTGGATTGCACTTTGCTGCAATAGAGAGCAAGAAAGGGCATAGCAATGTATTTGCAAGATATGTGTGCACAACCAGCCTCCCTATCATGTGATGAACTCAAGGAGGTGTGGTTCTCGACCCTTGGGCCACCAATCACGCATTTCAATGCATGATGGCCGAGAGGCGAAGTTGCACAATTCAATATGGAAATGAATGCACAAGTAAACACATAAAGCCTAGAACTCTATCATGTATGATCAAGAGCGTCAGCGACCGGGAATTAAGGCACATTTCATCACTTGAAGTATGAAACGTCCCTCGTTTCCCGTGTTTGGACTAACACCTATTCCAAACACAATGCAACACATAATATGGCATGCTCAATGCTATGTAATGCAACCTTAGCATGCAAACGTGCAACTACATGGCATACTCAATGCAACTAGCGACCTAGCATACACAATGCAAGGCATGACATGGCATACACAATGCTAAATGCTAAGAATTAGACGGCATACTCAATGCAAGGCAATCATGAGGTTCTTAACACAATATAATGCATGCATACACAATGCAATGCGGCAAGGGCAACAATATGCAATGCACCAAGCATACAACAACATGCAAACCACATACTTAATGGACTTAAACTGAAATGGATAGACCTCAGCCATGCCAAAACAGTGGCCATAATGCTAAAATAAAGGCACCGAAAACACATACAAACATGCATGCCAATTGGCTCACCAATTGAGGCACTAAGGTACAACTCTCAAGAACACTTAAAGAGTGAAAAGCATGGAAGTGTAGCAACATTATATGCACTGAAATGAGGTAAGAAATGGTGCCAAACCACTCAAACAACACAAGTATGGCATGCTAGGGTCCTTAAAGTATTAGGCTAGCAAAGAGGACTACAAAGGAGGCATGCAATGCATGGCAAATATGCATGAACTAAGCATGAACAGAGCTCAAGTAGGTCAAAATAAGGACCTAAACATGCTGAGATGAGGGCTCAAAGGCCTAGGCATGCAAGCATACAAGCTAAGGCATAAACTAGGCAACAATGCACAACACTCAAAGGCACTCAAAGCATGAATGAAGTGGGAACATGGCAATGCCATAAGCTCTGAAATGTCATGTTAAGTGATGCCAAATCATGTACACAACACAAATAAAGCATGCAATAGTGCTCAAAGCTTGAGGCAAGCAAGAGCATTTGTACTACAAGTATACAAAACATGAAGCATGTGATTAAGGCAACCCAAAATAGTCCTAGTACATGTTAAAATGAGTCTAAAATATGCATGGAAGGAGGCCAAAATGTGCTATCATGAAGGGCATGAAGCATGGTGAATGCAAGGCAAATAGGGTGGATTACACTACACCTATTAGAACCAAGCATGGTATGACTTAAGCGATAAAAATCAGAGTTATATCATGGTATAATAACCCCAAATAACCACTGAAATGATGGCTCGCAAGCTATGGCATGAAGGCATATGCAATGGTTCATGTTAAGGCATAAAGGGGGCAAACCCTCAAACGCATTGAATGAGTGACAAATGTGAATGTATGGCCACACTACATGGACTGAAATCACATAACAAGTGATGCCAAATCACTGAAATAGGCCAAGTAGAGCATGCTAGTGGACTCAATACACAAAGCTTACAAGCAAGATTGAACCAAAGCTATGCAAAGTAAGTCATGGATGACCAAGACAACCAAAATCAGACCTTAAACATGCTAAAACATGAACAAAGTCTTCTGGAAGTTAAGCCAAAAGCATGCTAAAATGACATGTTACAACATGATGCATGTTAGGCTATTTCATGGAAATGCACTACAAGTGCATGGAGCATGCAAAGACTAACCAAACCAAACCTAAATAGAGGTATGACATGGTAAAACAACCCCAAGAACATGCTGAAATGGACACAACATAGGCTAGAATGACATGCTACTTCATGGAGCATACACAGCTAATGTGTGTGATTTACACTACAAGTGTATAAGGCATGCATGGAGTGACCAAGACAAGTAAAAATAGTGGCATGCCTCAGTAAAATAACCACAAATACATGCTAAGAGATGGTCAACATACACTTAACAAAGGTGCTCAAACATGAGGCATATGAAGCTAGTGTTGAAGATGCAAGGAGAGGGGATGGCCCTCCCTTTCTTAGGACCTCAAAATACCATCTCCACCACTGAAATCCCTCTGGATTTCAGTGGTGAGAAGGCCAAAACAAGGTGGCCCCGAAGCTCACAAAAAAGCCTCAAAAACAAGGCCAAACAAGGCGTTAGAGGGGGTAAACAACCCCAAACACAAAAGTGATCTTAAACAAAGATCAAAAGCATGTAAAAACAAAACTTTTATCAGTTATAAGTTAAGCTCAAAATAGCATGCAAGATAGGCTAAAAGCTTAAGCACGAAAGGGGGATTTGAGGGGTATAAACTCACCCTTGAAAACTTTCTTTATAACTGCAACTCCAGCAGGCTTTTCAAGCTCAAAGAAACCCAAGAACACCAAAACCAGGTCTGAAGCACCTCAGTAGCAAAAGGATGATGTTTGAGTGTGTGTTTGTGTGAAAAAGCAAGACAAATCTACACTTTAAGGCACAAAAATGAAGCAAACAAGGCAATATAGAGACAACACTATATCTATCCTCTCCCCTTAGATTTTTTGAACCTTGAGAAGGGAGGGGGAGCTTCCCTCTTATAGAGAAGGAAAGGCAAAGCTTCTAAAGCTTCTAGGAGAAGCTAAGCCTCAAACAAATCCCTCCATACACTTATGGAGGATGGCCCAAATGTCCTCCAGCTGGCACAGCTGGAGGAAAATATCTCCAAAAAGGTGTCAAAAAGCAGCCGACCACTTGAAGTGGTCGGCCTGCTACTTAAAGTGGTCGGCCCACCACTTCAAGTGGTCTTCCAAGACAAAAACTAGTCGGCCATAGGTGGGAGAGGTCTAGAGCATGAAAGAAAACTAGTGGTGTGGTGGCCGACCAGTAAATGTGGCCCAAAGACCAAGCAACCAGTTATCCGACCAGAAAACTGGTTGGCAGAAGGAAAAGTGGTCTCCAAGGAGAAAAAGTGGTCTCCCACCCTTGTACCACCTTCCAAACAAGGAAAACAAGGTTTGTACCAAAAACAAACCAAAACGGATGCAAGACGAGAGATCGGGAGGTAAAGCACATGGCCGAAAGTCCCGAAAACTAGCTGACGAGCACCAAAAGTGGTATGCGACCACAAAAGTGGTCTCCCAGACCACAATGTTCCTCTAGGCAGAGGCAACAAGGTATGATTCAAAAACCACGCCAAACGGAGAATGTTAAGTGGTCCCGAGGCAAGGCGCGCGGCCAAAGACTCCAAAAACCGGAAATTGGTCTCCAAATGGGAAAAGTGGCCTATGACCACAAAAACGTGGTCTACGACCACAAAGAGATGGTCTACAAGACCACTCCCTCCCTCCGGGCAGAGAAGACAAGATTCGGTCCACAAACCGAGCCAAAGCACAAAGAGTTCAGAGGTCCGGAGACAAGGCTCTCACCCAAAACTCTGAAACCTCTAAACGAACACAACATGCACCATCACCGAGCACTCAATCGATGACGTCTGAGTCTTAAGGTCGGTCAAAAATGGGGTGTCTACATGGAGCAGAGGAGGACTCTCTGAATCATTTTCATTCAAAGATCCAAATTCAGTTATTCGTTGAATGTAGCTTCATTGGCCACTCCCCCACTCAAACTGCCCCAGTTTTTTGAACAATTTGCAGTTAAAGTTTCAATTGTGTAGAAAGGCCAAATTTTCTCTTAAAAATATGTCGCACACTAATTTTCTATTTCCCCCACAGTACCCGTTTCCAACGGATATGTTAAGGATAAATGCATGGGATAGTTGTCCAACACACGTACACAATTTAGACACTTGAATCCTCTAATTTTGTATGATGTTCGAAGAAGCAGCTCACATTTGCTGATAAAAAAAATGTTTTTCTGCCTCTCACATGAATGAGAGGTAGAAATTCTATATTTTTCCTAAATCTTATTTAATTTCAAATAATTTGCATCAGCTTATCTAACAAGATCATATAGTATGCAACATATACAAGTGTTCAGGAGATCTCCTCGTACCAATACCCAACTTTTGGATGCATATCACAATATCCTAAGATTTACATTTAGGAAGCTTTGATGAGTTGGATACACACCCGCACCCAGTACTCGTACCCGAGTCCATCTAACATTGTTCTGTGAGATTTACTTGAAGCACTTAGTTTAGTAGCTATGACTAATATCCTAATAATATCGTATCCTAAAAATATGTAATTAAATTTCACAAGATGCTTCTAAATGAAATTCTAGCATAATAATGGCTTTTGTGTTTTTTTTCTCTTCCCTTGCAGTCGAGTAGTAGAAGCTGTTCCACCTAAAGCTATTGTGATTCCTGCATCTGGAAAGGACGTGGATGTTCAACTGAGGAAACATGACTTATAATGGAAAGATTTTCTTTCTAGTGTTGATCACCACCCTAGGTAATGCCACACTTATATATATATACGATTTTCTCCTAGTGACTTATTTACTTTGGTTTAACAATATTTTTCTTTTCTGCAAGATCAAATTACTTTTCTCCAGTCTATCTACCTATAGACTCCACGACTAATATACTTTTCTTATCCAGAACCACAGGTAAAATTTTCTGGTCTGACATTGTTTTTTTACGGTTTCATTCTGGATTTTCTTATCCCTTGATTCTGTAATTTATTTTTGCCTTTATTAGGGGATGTCTTATGCTGGCCCACAAATTTCAGATGGGTGATGGGGCCAATTTTCCTGTATTCATGCTTTCTAATTGGGGCAACTCTTGCTCTTTATCATGGATCTCCTCTTGGCCGTGGTTTTGGAAAATTTGTTCAAGTTCCTGAATACTGATTTTCCTTTATGTTCATCTAGAATGAAATAGTCTTTTACTGTTTTATTCATGAGGCACCTTTTGAAATTATGCAATAAATTATTTCTTCTACTCCCTCCGTCCCAAAATAATAGTCCTTTTTGGGGAATCCAACTTTTTTTGATAGCACAATTATTACATTTTAAAAATATTAATTTTTCAAAATTACCCTTTGATAGTACATTTTTTTGGGAATATCAATTGTCATAATTGTACTTTTTATGTTATTAATGAATTTAAAAGAAGGTCAAAATAGTAAATTCATATTATTTTATTCCTTGATTTTTGAAAATGGATTAATATTTTGGAACAATGAAAAATGGAATAAGGGATTAATATTTTGGGATGGAGGGAGTATTGTGTGTCCTTGGGATTTGTATTCCTTTTTACTTCTGTTTGGGTAATGGTTATAAAAAAAACAAAAAAGTTACTTTCAGAATTTTGCTCATTCCTACACTAGAATGAAAAAGGGACTCATGTTTTGTACTGCTTGCTAAGTCACCAATTGTCCCAAAAGTTTAAGTTGTTAAGAAATGGGCCCAACAATGTATATATCAAGCCATTCAATACCCTACCTCACATGCAACCCCATCTTGCACGTGGAGATGAAAACGTTCATACTTAAGAGAGACTTGGAACCCAAGACCTCTCATACACTGTTAAGTCACTAGTTGTCTCAAAAGCTTAAGTTGTTAGGAAATGGGCCCAACAATGTATATCAAGCTATTTGAATATGTCTAATAGGCAACGTAGGAGAAGACAAGAAACTAGGAAAAAAGGTTCAAAACTTATATATTCTTTCCCCTTTGATGACAGAATTTCTACATTTTTTAAAAAAAAATTTCCCGCTTCAATACATGCCAAAGGATATAATTCGACTCTATAATGCATTCAAGTAATTGACAGTTGCTCTACAAGCACTTCTTTTTTCTTTGTTACGTTTGTTTAGGATGCAGGTGTGACTATTTTGGGCATAGTCCCAAGCTTAGTCAAGGCTTGGAAGAGTACACATTGCATGGAAGGCCTAGATTGGACAAAAATAAGGTAATCTTCCATTTAAATTTCAAATATTCATGGTTGCATCATTCACTAGAAAATGGATTTAAATATGAACATGTGCAGGTCATTTGGTTCTACTGGAGAAGCCTCTAATGTTGATGATGACTTTTGGCTTTCTTCGTGGGCTTACTACAAACCCATTGTTGAATGTTGTGGGGGCACTGAACTCGCATCATCCTACATCGAGGGAAGTCTTCTGCAACCTCAAGCATTTGGAACATTTAGCTCTGCGTCAATCACAACAGGCTTTGTCATCCTTGATGAACATGGGGTTCTTTATGTAAGAAATTTTCTGACTAAATTTGAAAATTGTTGCTATAAGAATTCTTTCACTGGATCACACCATCAGCTAGAGGGTTTTTGTTGCACCTTTAGGTGAGGATTATTTTGGTAAATCACTTGCTAAGCTTCTCAAGTGAAATGGATCCAATATTACCTGCCCTGCTATGGCTGTGTGATAGTGACTAGTTACAATGGATACAATGACTCATAAAAAATTTAACCATCTAGACAAGTCAAATTTATTTGATTGTCATTTTGGAGATTCCTGCATTTGCATTTGTTTGATATTTTTCACATATGTGACAACTAGATGATCAAGCTTGTGTTGGTGAAGTGGGTTTATTTCCTCAATACATGAGAGCTACTGATAGATTGCTTAATGTTGATCATGAAGAAGTGTACTTCAAAGGAATGCCCATGTACAAAGGAATGGTACGCCGATGTGGAGACACCATGCTTTGAGTTGTTAGTTATAATTATTTGTCAAGTTCAATGCACATTAGACATTACAATGGTAGAAACAAGTTAGAAATCTCATTCCAGAATTGTAGATATATGTTACTGTGAATTATTGTAGTTTATATTATTCATTAAGGATAGTTTAGTCCTTTAGGTTGTTAGGGTTTCATTTGATTAGCGCTTATATATTTGTACTTCTTTGATTAATCAATATGTACAAGTTTTCTCATCTGTTATGATGGTATCAAAGCCAAGTTACAGACGTTAGCATACCTTTTGCTAGCCCCTTTCTCTCCCTTCGCAAGGCCTTTGCCAGGGGTTCTCTGTTCTCTTCGTCACACTTTGAAGCTCGATCCCTCAACTAGTACCTTTGGTTCGATCGATTCTGTGTGACTCTGATTGGTAATCTGTCTCTCCCTCTAGTTCACATGATCAAAGTAAAGTCTGACCTTGTGCTCGACCTCGCTCTAGACTTGGTATCTAAAATCGACTTCGCCCTCTGGGTTTAGGTTCAGTTTCTCTCTCTCTTTGTGTTGCCTTGATTCTCTCTCTGATTGCTATTTGAGGGTGATTGGGTCACAACTCTGGTTATTATAAGTTTTACTTCACTGGTTCTTTAATTATAGCAATAGCAACCCTGGTTATTTAATAATGACTCTACTTTGTTTCTACTATGTTGTTTAATTATAGTATTATGGCTGATGATAAATTGCAAGCTATCACTACTAAGTTAGATGGTACTAATTACTCCTATTAGTCTCATGTAATGAAAACTTTTATAATGGGTAAAGGCATGTGGAATTATGTTATTGGTGTGACTATTAGACCTATGGAATCCCAAGACACTGAGGCCAATGTTGCTAAATGGGATAAGGAAAATGCACAAATTCTTACTTGGTTTCATAATTCAGTTCAAACAACCATTGGTATGAATTTTTCCAAGTATTCTACTTCTAAACAAGTTTGGGACTATTTGAAAACTATGTACCTTGAGTCTAACTTTACAAAACAGTATGAACTTGAGATGTCTATTCGCAGTACTAGTCAGAAAGATAAGTCCATTTTGGAGTTCTACAATGAGATGAGTACTTATTGGGATCAACTTGCTTTGATGGAACCATCAGATTTGTTGTTACTTGATAGTTATACCACGTATCGGGAGAAGTAACATCTTGTTCAATTTCTTATGGCCCTTCGTGATCAATTTGAGCCACTTCAGGGAGCTATTCTTCATCGGTCTCCCTTGACTTTTGTGGATGGTGCTGTTTGTGAGTTTATTGCGGAAGAAACTCGGTTTAAGGTGGCTCATGGTGCTTCTGCTTCCTAGTCAGTTTTTGCCACTCCTCCGTTCTTGCCCACCCCATCTTCTCCTTTATTTCAGGTTACTGGTAAGCCCAAGCCTTGGGTTTCCATGGATGAGTGCAGCTTCTGTCATCAAAAAGGCCATTGGAAACATGCATGTCCTAAACTTTTGTAGCCCAAGGGTCGTTCATCTGGTCCACCATTTGCTAAGACGACATTTTCAAGATCTCGCTCATCTGCTGCCTTTTATGCCCCAGTTTCTAAGAATGATCCATCTTCCAATATGCAGTCTATGTTTGAGCAGTTCAAGTCTTTCATGGTGGCCAATCCAAATCTTTCGTCCAAGGCCTCCGCTATGACTACCACTCAGTTAGGTTTGTCTGGTTCATCCTCTTCAGGTAATATCCACACTTTGTGGATCTTTGATTCTGGTTGTTCACATCACCCCTGTTGCATCTCTCCTCCGTAATTGTGTCTCTCCTTCTTCTTCTATCACCATTGCTATTGCTAATGGTTCTTTTATGCCTGTACACTCAATTAGTTCTATTTCCTCTTCTCATTTGTCTCTTTCTCCTGTATTTTATGTGCCTCACCTCTTACTCAGTCTTGTTTCTATTAGTCAATTATTTGATTCCAGTTTTGATGTTGTTTTCTCTTCTTCTCATTGTGTTGTGCAAGATCGGGTATCCAAGAGGCAGATTGGATCGGATGTAGAGTTGAAGAACTATATATCTTGTATAGCTTGCATGTTCCTCTAGAAGTATCTTCTACTACATTGTCTTCTTTTTGTTTAAACAATAAGTCCTCTTTGTTTTATATTTGGCATTCTAGGTTAGGTCATCTGTCGAGTGATCGGTTGAGGATGTTAGTTAGGTCTGGACATTTAGGCAATTTTCCCATTAATGATATTTTTGAGTGTCGTGGTTGTAAACTGGCTAAAATGTCTGCTCTTCCTTTTAATAAAAGTAGTTCTATTTCATCTTCTCCTTTTCAATTGGTTCATACTGATGTTTGGGGTCCTTCTCCTATAGTTACTAGGGGTGGTTCGCAATATTATGTGCCTTTTGTGGATGATTACAGTCGGTTTACTTGGGTTTATTTGATGACTTGAAAATCTGATTTTTACAAAATATATTCTAATTTTCACTCCATGATTCGCACTCAGTTTTCTGCCACCATTAAAGTTCTCCGTTCTGATTTGGGGGGTGAGTATTACTTGTCTAAGTTTGAGGAGTATTTAGCTACTCATGGAACCATTCATTAGTCTTCGTGTTCTGACACTCCTGCACAAAATGGTCGAGCTGAGTGCAAATATCGCCATCTTCGTCTTTTGTCCTTTCTGTTTTTTGAGGAGAAGCAGTGCTCACTGCTGTATATCCTCTCAATCAGATGCCTACTCCTCTTCTCTTAGGCTCATCTCTGTATGAATGTCTTTTTGGTGTTACTCCTAATTATTCTCTTCTTCATATTTTCAATTTTGCATGCTTTGTGTTCCTTCCTAAACGGGCGCGCTCTAAGCTTAGTTCTCGTTGTGTCCTATGTGTCTTTTTAGGGTATGACATTAATCAGAAAGGTTATCGGTGCTATGATCCTGCCACCAAAAAGTTATATATGTCTAGGCATGTCACCTTTTTAGAAAAACTACCCTATTACACTATACCTTCCACCCCTGTCCCTATTACTAAGGATGAATTGGTTCATGTTGACCCATTTCCTCCTGATGTTTCTCCTAATAAGTTTGTTTCTGACCTTGAGGTCTCTACTTTGCCTCTTACTAGCACTTCTGATATCTCGCCAGTTACTTCCTCTCCAGCTCCCGCTTCCCCTGCTTCTGTTCTTGTTTATCAGCGCCGCAAAACACTTCCAAGCTTGCCTGTCTCTAGCTCTACTGTTCCTCCAGTTGTTTCTTTGGATCTCGCTCCTCCTGCACATCGCTTTCCAAAGAGAGATCAGCATCCTCCGAACTGGTATGGTTTTGGTAATACATGTTTTTCGCTTTCCTATCAGTCTTTTCTTTCTTGTCTTCATACATATTTTGAGCCCAGTTCCTATAAGGAAGCTTGTCATGATCCCAATTGGATTGCTTCCATGAATGACAAGTTAACTGCTTTGGCTAACACTCAGACTTGGGATTTGGTTCCATTACTTGCTGACAAGAATGTTGTAGGTTGTAAATGGGTTTATAAGGTCAAAACCCTTTCTGATGAGTCCTTGGAACGGTACAAAGCTCGTTTGGTTGCCCAGGGCTTTTCTCAGGAGTATGGGATTGATTATGATGAGACTTTTGCCTCCGTTGCCAAGATAACTATTGTTTGCACTCTTATCTCTATTGCCGCTGTCCATCATTGGCCTTTGTTTCAACTAGATGTCAAAAATGCTTTTCTGAATGGACATGTTGCTGAAGAAGTGTATATGCGCCCTCTACCGGGTCTCTTTCACCCTCCCGGTGTTATTTGTCATCTTCGCCATGCTCTATATGGTCTTAAGCAGCCCCTTCATGCTTAGTATGAGCGATTTCACTTTGTTGCACTTCAGCTTGGTTTTTGCCCTAGTCATCATGAGTATGCTCTCTTTGTTCGGCGCACTTTTGTTGGCCTTGTTCTCCTTCTCTTATATATGGATGATATGATCATCATTGACTCTGATTATAGTACTATTGAGGAGGTTAAGCATCAGTTGTTTCAGGAGTTTGAGATGAAGGATTTGGGGTCTCTTCGGTATTTTTTTGGTATTGAAGTTGCTACTTCTCCTACTAGGTATCTTTTCTCTCAGACTAAATATGCCCGTGATATTCTTTCTCGTGCCAATCTCACTGATGAGAAAATTGTCGACACTCCTCTTGAGTTGCATGCTAAGTTTTCTGCTTCTGATGGCGTTCCCCTTGAGAATCCCACTTTGTATCGCGAGTTGGTTGGGTGTCTTGTTTATCTCACCATTACTCGTTCGGATATCTCCTATGCTGTGCAGATTCTCAATCAGTTTGTTTCTACTCCTCGTTCCACACACTGGACTACCTTACTTCGTACTCTGCGTTACTTTCGTGGCACTTTGTTGCAATGTTTGCTGTTATCTGCCTCTTCAAACTTGACTCTTCGTGCCTATGCTGACGCTGATTGGGAAGGTGACATCTCTGATCGCAAATCCATTTCTGGTCTTTGTGTTTTCCTCGGCGATTCTCTCATATCCTGGAAGAGTAAAAAACAGTTTGTTGTTGCTCGTTCCACCGCTAAGGCTGAATATCGTGCCATGGCTCATGTTACTTCTGAGATCATTTGGCTCCGATGGCTTGTTTCTGATATGGGTGTCTCTCTTTTTGATCCAACTCCGTTGTATTGTGATAATCAGAGTGCCGTCCAGATTGCCTATAATTCAATCTTCCATGAGCGGACCAAGCATGTTGAAATAGATTGTCACTTTGTTAGACATCATCTTCAGGCTGGCACTATTACTCTCTCTTTTGTTCCCTCCTCTCTTCAGTTGGCCGATTTTTTTACGAAGACTCACACTGGTGCTCGTTTTTTGTTTTCTTCTTGGCAAACTTTCAATACTTTTTGCACTCGCATCCTCAGTTTGAGGGGGAGGGGATGTGAATTATTGTAGTTTATATTATTCATTAAGGATAGTTTAGCCCTTTAGGCTGTTAGGGTTTCATTCGATTAGCGCTTATATATTTGTACTTCTTTGATTAATCAATATACACAAGTTTTCTCATCTGTTATCAGTTACATGGACTCCTCAAAATAAATCAAGTAGTGTCAGGCACTTGACACATAGATAAGGGTGTAAAATATGTCCGATACTTCCATCAGATATGCAGTTATCAAGCATATCCATCAATTTAATTCTTTTATGTTATTTTATTCAACAATCATTATATTTATTTATTTATTTATTTTGGGTTGCATAATTGCTGTAAAATGAGTAAAATACCTTTTTTTGATAGCCTATGTTACATAAAATACCATTTTATTCCATAAATTAGATTGATAATATAAAGAGTTTATATATTTTTTTACAAAGTCCTCATATCCTTCAATTAGGGACTAAGAAGCATAGACATGATCACATGACATGACACGGATACAAGATAATCACACCGACACTACAAATTTAAAAGAATGTAGGACACATGTAACGGATGCTCAAAATATGTGGTTTTTTATATTTAGTATGTGTCATATATATGAAAAAAAAAAAAAAAAAAACGCCCAATTAGTACACATTAATGTGTGTTTGGGAGGGGAAAGATTGTGTCATATATATGAATATTTCATCTAAATAAAAATTGCAACATACCACTAATTCTTATACTTAGATAAGAGATTAATAGATATAATTCATATTATTTTTCTTTTATTATTCAATTATTTTGTTCAACTCATAATGTGTTTCATGTATGTCTAAATGACGGACGTGTCCCCAAGTGCCTGAAGCATGTTGAGGTCTAAAATGTTTGGACGTGTGTCCGACATGTATCGGAAAGTGTCCAATGATTATCGATTTCCATCATGTATTCGACACAGACACATCACCTTCATAGAAGTGTATGTGTTTCTTAGATTAGAGGTTTGATGGTTTTGTCCCCTAAATATGCACCCATACTTGACTCCCATACTTGTGTCCACGTTATTGGATCATTCATAGAGAAACTTCCCGTGACCAAGCTGATTGCCCAAATAAATAGGTCCATAAAACAATGGATGTGCACGATGCATTTCAGGTGATCAGTCAACTCACCAGGATTAGTTAGAGCTGGAGCTGCTTCTCAAGTGGTTGTGCTGCTGTCAATTCAGTTGTTTGTTTTTGTGTTGGATGGGTGTATATTCAGTTGTTTGTTTTTTGTGTTGTGTTGGTCTCTCACCAACTAGGAGGTTGGAGCTCATTATAGCTCCAAGCTCCTCTTTATTGATGTTGTCTATCATATGTTTTTATATGTGGTTCATCAATAAAGTTTTATTTTGCCGATCAAAAAAAAAAAAAAAACTCACCAGGATTAATGGGGTCGAGTTAAATTTATAGGGTGCCTGACCAGGATTAATGGTGTTCTATGTGTATCAATATTTGAAAACAGTGGTTTTAATAAGTATCAGTTTTGTAAAAGAGAGAATTTCATGAATGTTAAGATTTTAGAATGCGAACCTGTTTCTTTTCATTTCTGAATTTTTTTTACTGTTCTTGGAAATTGAAGGATAAATGTCACTCAGGTAGCATAAGAGCTGTTCTTCTAAAAAATTCTAGAGGATTTGTTTAAACATGAATGATTTGGAATTGCATGTGTTCTCAAAATTTGCATTATGTTCATTTTCAAAAGTTTAAGAATGAAATTTAGTCTTCTAGAACTAAAGCAATCAGGCCAATGTCCTCTGGCATGGACAATTGCTGAATTGAATTAATCTTCTGTCTTCTCATTCACCATACCTCTTTATAAATCATAATTCCAGTTAGAAACTACTTGGGATAAAAATTATAAGATGTAATTGTTTGTTAGGATTACTTTGAACCTTGAACTCTTGTCCATAAATAAGTAGTGGATAATTATCAGAATATCTGGTGAGTACAAATGCTATATGATCTGGTGCATAGAAGTGGCTCTAATAATATTCATTCTAACTTGATTGCTACTCACAGCAACTAAGGAGACACGGAGACATCATCAAGAGAACTGCTGGAGGATATTTTGTTGTACAGGGAAAGGCTGATGACACCATGAATCTTGGTGGTGTAAAGGTACCAACCACACTCTCATATCTCTCTCCCCTTTTGAAGTTGTGTTGAATCTTGCTGATGCTATACCAAAGGTGTTTGGGCCTCCTATTTTTTCACGAGCGTATGGTGGTAAACTACCCAAAGAACATTAAACCATTTGACAATAAGATTTCCATGGAGTCTACTTGACAAAAGTAACTTCCTGACTTCTGTACTTTACCAAAATGAGCTCGTGTTTGACTTTTGAATAGGCTTAATTTCATTTATCATGACATCTGTTAGTTTCTTTTTGCTTGGACTAATTTCTTAAATGAGAAAAATAACTGAGATTACCTGATATGCAGACAAGCTCAGTTGAAATTGAGCGAGTGTGTGACCAGGCTGATGAAAGTATCAGGGAAACTGCTGCTGTCAGCGTTGCACCAGCAAATGGTGGTCCAGAACAGTTGGCTATGTTTGTGGCACTGAAGAAAGGATTTAACACACAACCAGATAAGCTAAAGATGCTATTTTCAAGAGCCATTCAGAGAAACCTTAACTCGTTGTTTAAGGTTTGTGCCTCTTTTTAAGATCCTGAATATATATATATATTGTTTTGGTTAGGTTGTATGCCTATACAAGTTGAGCGTACTCCTTATCATGGTTACTGAGAGGGTAATTTATATAAGAATTGGGCCGAGCTGAATTAAGGGCCATTTTGGGCCGCACTGCGAAGGGCCAAGTAAAATGGCCATAAAGTTACTCCGGTCCGAAGAAGAAGCTTGAGTTAGATCGGTCACATAGCCGTGGTGATTAGTCCGGTCCCAGAAGACCTTATTTCTAGTCCGGTCAGAAGGAGAATTATATATGGTTCGGTGCTCTAAATTAGACTGGTTAAGGCATGGTGCTGCCAGCTCGACCTTGGCATGCGAAGCCGAGGTAGAAATGTAGGAAGGCAAAACCGAGCTATAGGTTAGCTCGGTCGTACAGCCTGTCTGGCGGGGTAATGTTACTTCGGTCGTATGGTAGTTTGGCCATGGTAAAACCATCTCACTTGGTTTAAGCAGTGAGGGGGGGTGTTGAAGGATAAGCATTATCCTTCAGGAATATGAATCCTAGCAGGACTCTACATGGAGAAGTAAAAGTCCTACTAGGATTGTGCCACACGGAACCTATAAAAGCTCACAGACATCACCTATGGAGAGGTAACGCAACTTTGATTCCTGAGTACAGAGAGCTTTTGCCTATTTGTCTTGTTTGCTGACTTAGGCATCGGAGAGGTTTCCGGCACACACCCGCCGGCTAGCTCATGTTTGTATTTTCAGGTTGTAGAACGACGACGTACGGAGGAACGCAGATTTGATCAACAGGATTATACGAGAAGGTGTATTTCTTTCCCGTACAATTGGCGCCGTCTGTGGGAAGTCAGACAAGAACAAAACCTCTTGATCAAACTTTTCCTCTTAAGAATCAATGGCGCACAACGAAGAGTTGCCACAGTCCGCCATCGACGGACTAACACCAGAGGGAGGTGCGAGGCGCGAAGGTTTACCTTTGATCCCTCCCATGGCGGACTTGGAGCCATGACAGAATCCCAGGAGGGATACAAGGGGGAGAAGACGGACGAACAGCCCCCATCACTCTCATTCACAGAGCCCAGAGAGACAAAGGCGGAGGATTGACCGTCAAGCCTTAGAGGATCGCGTCAAGGAGCAAGACGAATTGATACGACGGATGGCGGCGGATATGGAATCTCTAAAGCGCCAGATGAAGGGAAAAGAAGTGGCGACAGGAGAGGGGCGCACAGACAAGACGCCCTCTCGTCACTCGGAAGGTCGTGGTAGGAACACCACACCCTCGCAAGCAGAGAGTAAAAGCCTCAGGACAGGCGATACTCAATCCAGGTCTTCTAGAACTCGTCACTCCAGGTCTGAGAGGACGAGATCTGAGAGGTCCTACACGGAAGGGAGCACTTATTGGCCTTCACATACGCACCAAACAAGATCCAGACAGACGGAATTGCCCAGATCATCCGACTTACGGACTGTACTCGAAGAGAAGGCACGATGGAGGGAAGACGCCAGGGCACGCGATCCACATAGAGTTTCTGCCTTACAGCGGTTGGCTCCTCAGACGCATGGAAGCGTCGAGGTTGGAATGCCAATATCGCGCCCTGCCTACGAACCAACGGACAAAGCATTAGCAAGGCTACAGACTTCGCCGTTTGTTCCAGCAATTGAGAACGCGCCTCTACCATCAGGCTTCCTACAGCCCAAATTCACTACATACGAAGGGAAGACGGACCCCTACTCACACTTGAGCCACTTTCGCCAGGTCATGGCTGTATACTGGCGAAACGAGGCTTTGATGTGCATCCTCTTCCCATCAAGCCTTGGCGACCTAGGCTTGACTTGGTTTGAAAAACTTCCAGAAGGCAGCATAGCCTCCTGGGCACAATTGGCGGAAGCATTTGTAACAAGGTTCCGAACAAACACTAAAACCCCGGTGGAGATCGACCAGTTACTCTCCATCGACATGGGCGAGAAGGAAACCTTACGATCCTACAACAGCCGTTACTGGGAGACATTCAACCAGATTGGGGATTGTCCCACCAATCTAGCCATTGCACAATACAAAAGAGGACTTCCAGTCGGAAACAGACTAAGGGACTCGATCACCATGACGCCACCACTCACCATGGAGGCCCTGATGGAAAGAGTGCACCAGCACATCAGGGTGGAAGAGGATGGCGCCCGTGCCAAAACAAAGTCTAGCACAACAGCAGTGCCAGAGAAAAAGGCCTCAGCAAAGGTCAATGCGGTAAACCGTCCGAGTAGAAACAGGCGAGGCAGGCGAGACAACGAAGAAGACCAGGATAAGAGATGGCTGAGAGACCGCACTGCCATAACCACGGTCTTCAAGAAACCGATCTACCGAATCCTAAGTGAAATACGGGATGAGCCTTTCGTCAGATGGCCGGCCAAATTAGGAGAAGCACAGAAGGACTATGACGAAAGATCACGGTGCACCTTCCACAAAGAAAAGGGGCACCGCACTGAAAATTGCACGCCGTTGAGACAGCACCTGGAGGAGTTGGTGGCGGCAGGTCACTTGGATAAATATATTGAAGGAGGGGCGCAACCAGCCCCCCAGGACCATAATAACCCCAACGGAATGCCAATCGATGCCCCACCTCAAGGCGTGATCAATGTGATACATGGAGTTTTCGAACCTGAGCGTGTATACGAGCTCAGAGGATCAATCAAGAAGACTGAGCACTTAAGGGAGGTACTAAGCACCCAACCTATCATCAAAAAGGGGAGAACAGAAGCTTCAAACATCATGTCCTTTTTAGACAGAGACTTGGACAGAATATATTGCCCCCACAATGATGCCTTGGTTGTCACTCTCCGAGTCAAGGATTTTGACGTCAAGTGGATTCTGATTGACCAGGGTAGTTCATGTGAAATCATGTACTACGAAACATTTAAACAATTGAAATTGCAAGATAAAGACTTGGCACCTGCCGTATCTCCCCTGATTGGATTCAACTCCATGCCAGAATGGCCCGTCGGCAAGATAATCCTCCCAGTCAGAGCAGGGAGTGTAACGAAACAAGTGGAGTTCTGGGTGTTGAAGGTCCCCTCCACTTACAACATCATCTTGGGCAGAACATGGCCGCATGCCATGCACTCAGTGGCGTCATCCTACCACCAAGTAATGCGGTTCCCCAATGACACCGGAGTAATAGAAGAAGTCTACGGAGATCAGATCATGTCAAAGCAGTGCTTTGTCATGGTGAATGGCAGCCGTGCTGCCAAAGGATACGTTCATTCGGTGGAAGAACCTGAGAGTAGTGAACTATTCGCAGATGTTGGCAAAGCGGCTAGCCAGAAGGCGGTGGAAGACTTGGTAGAGGTAAGAATCGATGAAAAGAACCCGGATAAGTTCTTTTTGCTTGGTTCATCGTTGTCCAGCACCGAGAGGTTAGAGGTCTTGGAATTTTTGACCTCTAACATCGAAGTGTTCGCCTGGACACCATACGACATGCCAGGCATTGATCCCAACTTCATCTGTCACCAACTCAATGTCCACCCTTCCGCCAGACCAATCATTCAGCGCACCCGCAGATCGGCACTCCACCACGCCGAGATAGTGGCGGAAGAAGTAGGAAACTTGCTGGAGGCATGAGCAATTAGAGAGGTGCACTACCCAAGATGGATCTCCAACACAGTCGTAGTGCCAAAGAAGAATGGCAAGTGGCGTGTCTGCGTCGACTATAAAACAGTCAACAAGGCGTGCCCAAAAGACAGCTTTCCTCTACCACGGATAGATCAACTGGTAGACCTAACGGCGGGGCACAACCGACTTAGCTTTCTGGATGCATACAGAGGCTACCACCAAATCGCCATGCATGAACCAGACCAGGAGGTCACGTCCTTTACAACTCTAAGAGGACTGTACTGTTACAAGGTCATGCCCTTTGGCCTAAAGAACGCAGGGGCGACATTCCAGAGAATGGTCACCAAGATGTTTGAGCCATTGTTAGGCAGAACAATGGAGGCTTACATCGACGATATGGTGGTCAAGAGCAAGGATGAGAATGACCATCTCAAGGACCTAGGTGAGATGTTTGAGATCCTAAAGAAGCATAAGTTACGCCTCAACGCGTCGAAGTGTGCATTCGGAGTAGGATCTGGCAAATTCCTGGGCTTCCTGGTGACCAACCGGGGTATAGAGGCAGACCCCTCCCAGATCAAGGCAATTCAGGATCTGGAGAGACCAAACTCAGTAAAAGAAGTACAGCATCTCACCGGCATGGCCGCTGCGCTCAATCTGTTCATAAGCCGGTCGTCAGACAGACTACGACCATTCTTCCATGCACTAAAGGCCAAGTTTGAGTGGGACGACGAATGCGACCGAGCTTTGGAAAGCTTGAAGGAATACATGTCTTCTCCACCACTACTTGTAACCCCAATTCCTGGAGAAGAACTCTTCTTGTACCTGGCAGTCTCACAGCACGCAATTAGCGCAGTATTAGTCCGTGCAGAAGGAGTCCAACATCTGCCCATCTTTTATGTCAGCAAGACATTGCTGGGCGCCGAAACGAGGTACTTACCACTGGAAAAACTAGCATTGGCCTTGATGATGGCCTCAAGAAAGTTGTCGCACTACTTTCACGCCCACACTATAGTTGTCCTCACGGCCTTCCCATTAAAAGCTCTGTTTGAGAGGGCTAACTTCTCTGGGCGAATCTTGAAGTGGGCAGTTGAGCTGGGGCAATACGACATCAAGTTCCAACCCAGAACCGCAATAAAAGCACAAGCCTTGGCAGACTTTGTCACAGAATTCACCCCAGGAAGTCATCATATCTGCCCAGTCGACCTGACTGAAACAACCGAACTAGGGATGGAAGTTGACGTCGGAATAACGCAACCCCTGGTACTGGTTACTCAGTCAAGCCCCAAGGCAGACCAAAGTAAAGCAAAGAAGGAAGAAGCGAACCATGCTACACCAAGTCAAGATTCACCAACAAAACAAGACTTGGTACAACCAGATGGCGAGGGGCAGACAGTAGGCCTGAACCATGAAGAAAAGGACTCCAGCAGCATGGAAGACCCCAAGGCATCATCTGATCCCTCCACTTGCTGGAAGTTGTTCGTCGGGGAGATGTGGAAGCTCTTCGTGGATGGAGCATCCAACCGCCATGGAGCAGGACTCGACATAGTCCTCATCTCTCCAGACGGCCTAGTAGTGGAGCAGGCAATCAATCTTGGCTTACCAGCATCAAACAACGAAGCGGAGTATGAAGCGCTTCTTGCAGGTCTGAAATCAGCGTTTTACATGAAGGCCACCGAACTAATGGTTTATAGCGACTCACAACTAGTGGTAAACCAAATATCTGGTGACTACGAAGCAAAGGATGACAGAATGGCTAAGTACCAAGAGCTGGTCAGAACAGAGATCAAGAAGTTTGAAGTGGTGAGGATAGAACAGATCGGCAGGGAGGAAAACAGCAGAGCGGACGAACTAGCAGGCTTCGCCTCAATGACAGATACCTCCATCCCTCATCCACTACTGATCGACTACCTGCCTAGACCAAGCATTGAAGACCCAGAAGCAGAAGAGGTATGTTGCGCCGATCTAGGCCCTTTTTGGATGGACCCCATTATATTGTTCCTAAAAGATGGCACATTACCGGAAGAAAAGAAAGAAGCCAACAGAATAAGAGCAAAGTCGCAGCGATTTTGGCTCTCTCCATCCTTGGCATTGTACAAAAAGTCGTTCTCAGGATCTTACCTAAAGTGTGTTCACCCCAGCAGAGTAGAGGCATTCCTGTTCGAAATACACGAGGGCGTATGCGGAAGCCATCAGGGAGGAAAATCACTAGCATACAGAGCAATCTTACAAGGATACTGGTGGCCATATATGCAAGCAGACTCAGAAAAATATGTCAAAAAATGTGAAAAGTGTCAAAAGTTTGCACATCAAATACACCAACCTGCCAGAGAACTTTTACCTCTCACTAGCCCATTGCCCTTCGCAATGTGGGGCTTAGACATAGTAGGGCCACTTCCAACAGCACCAGGCAACAGGAAGTTCTTTCTTGCGGCAACCGACTACTTCACAAAATGGGTAGAAGTAGAAGCCTTGGCGTCAATCAAGGAAAAAGATGTGAAGAAATTTGTTTGGCAGAACATCATCACTCGATTTGGCGTACCAAAAGCACTGATCTCTGACAACGGCACTCAGTTCGACGGCAGAATTTTTAGAGGCTTTTATGAAGAGTACAAGATAGAGTTCTACAATTCTACACCGGCATATCCCCAAGCAAATGGTCAGGCAGAAGCATCAAACAAGGTCGTCTTGGATGGATTGAAGAAAAGGTTAGAAAAAGCAAAAGGCAAGTGGGCGGAAGAACTTCCTCATGTTTTATGGGCTTACCGCACCACGCCTCGACGATCAACAGGAGAAACACCATTCTCCTTAGCCTATGGCATGGAGGCAGTCATCCCGTTAGAAGTTGGCCTCCCCACAATTCGGAGTGAAAACTTCGATCCAGACTTAAATGGCGAAGCCATAACATTGGAGCTTGACCTTGCAGAAGAAGGAAAAGACAGAGCATTGGTTCACATCGCCTCCTACCAACAAGAATTGTCCAGAAAGTATAACAAGACCGTGCATCCAAGGCAATTCAAGATCGGGGATTGGGTACTGCACAAAGTGATGGGTAACACCTTGGTTCCAGGAGATGGAAAGTTGGGGCCTAATTGGGAAGGACCTTACAAAGTGGTTGGATTAGCAGGAAAAGGGGCACACCACTTGGAAGATATGGACGGCAAAGCAATTCCCAGGCCGTGGAACACTGCCAATCTCAAGTTGTTTTATTTTTAGTTTTTTTTTTCTTTTTCTTTCAGTATGTGTAATTTTTACCTTCTCAATAAAACAAATCGATTCTTTTCAGCATAATTGTTTTCAGTAGAAGGTAACTTTAGTGAGTTAGGAGCATTGTAAACATAGTTGGCCGGAATAACCAACTATGAACCTTCCTAAGCCCAAGATAAGGATCCAGGCTGTAGGACGTCTGGTCGGAATAACCAAACACTTTATTCTAAGTTGGCTGGAAAAACCAACTTGGAGGTTGGCTGGATTAAACCAACTCTTAGTACTCTTCAGTCGAAGTAAGTTTAAGGCTGAAGAGTGGTTGGCTGGATTAAACCAACTCTAAGTACTCTTCAGCCGAAGTAAGTTTAAGGCTGAAGAGTGGTTGGCTGGATTAAACCAACTCTTAGTACTCTTCAGCCGAAGTAAGTTTAAGGCTAAAGAGTGGTTGACTGGATTAAACCAACTCTTAGTACTCTTCAGCCGAAGTAAGTTTAAGGCTGAAGAGTGGTTGGCTGGATTAAACCAACTCTTAGTACTCTTCAGCCGAAGTAATTATATCGGCCAAAGAGTGGTTGGCTAGTAAGATTGACCAACTGAAACCAAAATACGGTATCTCGGCCGAAAATATTGCAAGAGAGCATACTCAAAAGCAAACCGAAATAACAGTTGGAGCAGTAGAAATTGAAAATTCATTACAAAGTACAAGCATACAAGACAAAACCGGAGTAAGAGCTGAGCACAACAGAAGATTTTTCATTCATCAAAATGAAAAGAGAGTACAAATAAAGGGCCGCAGCCCGGTTACAAGACTAAAACTAAAGAAAGAGAAAATGAAAATCAGTTGAAGAGATCATCAATTCCAGCTTCAAAATCAACATCAGCATCTGATCGAAGACCGGTTTGATGTGGGAGCTCGGTCTCAGCTTGAACGGCGGTATCAACTGGCAACACGGTGTCAGTCGGCAGCTCATTAGTTAGGTCTTCAACTGCGGGCTCTAACCGAGCTGATTGATCGGTGGCTTGCTCGTTGATGACCGGAGTGTCAGTTGGCTCATCTTCATCTTCATCATCGTCATCAGATGCTTCAAGAAGTTGCTTTTGAAGATCGGCAGCGTACTGCGCCAGTGAAGCCGAAATGAAATACTGAGGAGCACTGTAGACCTCGGTTTCAGGCCCACAACCGAGCTGCTCCACCGCACTTCTCCAGCCGCACTTGAAGAAAAGATCCTTTGCGGCTTCGCACTGCTGGGTATAAGCATCCTCTGCCTTCGTGAAGCCTTGTTTTTCGGCTCCTTTTATGCTCTCCTTCAGCTGGGTTATCTCGTATTTTTCTTCTTTTCTATCTTCGCCAGCTCGCGCAAATACTTATCCTTCAGCTCAATGGCAACCCTTTGCTTTTCCGCTTCGGCCGAACTAACCAGTCCGGTCAGTCGGCCGTTCTCAGAACGTAGCTCGGCCAATTGCTTTCTGGCCTCCTCTAGCTCGGCCGTTTTTGCTTCGGCTTCTCTCATGGCCTCCCTTGTATTTCTCCTGAGCTCCAACACTTTCCTATGTGTGATATTGTTTTTCTGAATGGCCTACAAAAGAATAGTAATCTTCTTCTTAGCCGAGCTGAAAGTTGGAAAAATTAGAAAGATCAAAAGAGGACAGTGCTACTTACCAAGATCATGGACTTTGTTGAAGACCGGATGGCCTTCAGCTCGGTGTTTAGCTGCTTTTGGTGGTGCTCCATGTCTTTGGGAAGACAAACACTCTTGGCTAGATTGAAAGCCATCAAGTGATCCTTTTCGACAACCACCGAATCAGATTCCAGTATATCTCGGCTCTAGAAGGTAAGGTTGGGAACCCATTTGGAGGGGGCAGCTCGGTCAGAGTGCTCCGGTTGAGCATTTCGTTGAGGGCTTGGAGCAGGGCTTGGTGGCAGAATGGTCTCGTCCTCATCAGCAAGTCGTTGCTCGGTTCGGCTAGTCCGGGCACGCTTGCCTGGACGTGATGAGGATGGCTGTTGGGATGGAAGAGCAACCACGGTTTCAGTGCTCTGAACGGTTGGTGGTACATCGGCTGGGTTTGTTGCGGTTAACAGGGCCTTCAGTCTGCTCCTTTTGGCCATCTCTTATTCGGCGGTCAAAGGCACTAGGTTGATCTGGGGCAGGGATGGGTCCGGTTCTGGGGCGTCTTCAAGGAGGAAGTCGGTCACTCTCGCTTTTCGGCGACCGCTGTATCTGTAGGTCGGTTCGAAATTTAGAAGTTTGGCCCAACTTCTTTCTTTAACCCGTAGTGTGGCGCGGAGTGTGCCAAGGTTGGGGTAGCTATACAATGAGTAAATATGGGCTGGATCTGCATAACAAAGACAACTGTTAGTGCGGCTCAGTGAGAGGAAACCGAAATAAAACAGAACGTACATAGACACCGAAGTAAGTTATACCGGGGATTCCTTTATTCCAATTTATACTTCGGCCAGGAATTTGGGCTTGATGATCCTCAAAGTTCCCAGACACCCAGAAAAAGTCGTCATCGTTCAGGTCTTTATCCGGTGTGTCTTTTATTATTTTCTCTTGGCGACGGCGTATTCTTAAGTAATAGACCCATCCGTCTTCCTTTGATCCTAAGGAATATTGGCGGAATATTTCGGCTAGATCGAGGTTGAGTCCTTCTTGGCAGTTTAGTTCGGCTATTCCCATTATGATACGGTATGAATTGGTGGAGAGCTAGGTTGGGCATAGTCGTGTTTGTCTAAGGAATTCACATATCAAGGGTTGGACTGGAAATCTTAGTCCGGTTTCGATTATTGACAGAAGGGTGAAGGGGACGAAACCTTCATTTCCCCATGGAGTTACATCTTTTTTGGCCAAGATAAGTTGGACGTCCTCAGGGATGTTGTACTCCCTTCAAAATTCGGCTAGGCCTCCAGGGGTTTCTACCAAAAACCTATACTTCTCCATTTATTTTATAAGTTATAAATAAATTATCTCGGTCGGAAGAGTGTGCTCAGTAGCTCGGTTGAGCGCGCAGAGGAGTGCCTGGGCAACCTAAGTCTGCAAAGTGGAAAACAAGGTGTTAAGCACAGATCCTTGACCGTGCTACAAAATCAAAACAAAGATAAAAAAAAGTCCTACTTCGGCCTGGGGAATGCTACAGGTTTTATCTCGGCATCTCGGTTCTGACAAGATGCTTTGTAGTACGGTCTAGCTGAGGGATCAATAGCTCGGTGTGAGCAGGGAGTTGGTTATCTCGGTTTGCACTATGGGGTTTGTTACTACGGTTGAGCCTTTAGGGGCAGCTTTCTGAGTTTGGGTTAGAAACTAAGAAAGCTGGCTTAACCCCAAGGCTTAGCTCGGTTGAGAACCAAGGTTTCTAGTTAGCTAAGTTCAAACTTCGTTCGGTGAAGTTATCTCGGCTAAAGTCGATCAGGAGTTGGTAACTTACTGAAACTACTGATATATCTACTAGTTCTAGTTCGGTTATTGTCTGGATTGATCTACCTATATAGCATAAACAGTATCCTAGTTCGGTTGGGACAAGTCTATGGATCAAAACTACGTTTTACAGGTTGCTTCATGATATTCAAGTGTTCTATGGTTGGGGTTTTTCCAGAAAAGTGTTTTGCAAAAACACGCGAAGCATATTACATTGGATTGAACAGAAGCAAAAATAAGCAAAGAGAAACAGATTCATGGTGCTTACCTGGTAGAGAGGAAAAGCTGGGGATGAGAGCAGCAGCAAGGAAGAAGGAACACGAGCGCAGCAAGTTCAGAAGCTCAGGAATGATAGAGAGAGAAGAAGTGAATAGTGTAGGGTTTGATCCAAAATGAAGGGTCTTTTGTTTTGATACAAAGGAAAAGGCGGGAACTGTTCAAATTTTACGGAGTACGAGGGCCGTGACAGCTATGATTGACCAATGGGAGCGTGCCACGTGTCCTTGGAATAAGAAGCGCTTCAGTTGCTGTGATTGAAAAGACGTTTGACCGGACAAGCGGAGCCCGGTGAGGAATTTAGCTCGGCTGGATAGGATAAATGAATTTTAGCTCGGCTGGAAAGGCTTAAAAGTTTTTTAGCCCGGTTGTAATACTATAAATATTAGCTCGACTGATAAACGGGTAATCCCTATCTTGCTGCGCAGATGGAATTAAGGGGCAATTGAGAGGGTAATTTATATAAGAATTGGGCCGAGCTGAATTAAGGGCCATTTTGGGCCGCACTGCGAAGGGCCAAGTAAAATGGCCATAAAGTTACTCCGGTCCGAAGAAGAAGCTTGAGTTAGATCGGTCACACAGCCGTGGTGATTAGTCCAGTCCCAGAAGACCTTATTTCATGTCCGGTCGGAAGGAGAATTATATATGGTTCGGTGCTCTAAATTAGACCGGTTAAGGCATAGTGCCGCCAGCTTGACCTCGGTATGCGAAGCCGAGGTAGAAACGTGGGAAGGCAAAACCGAGCTATAGGTTAGCTCGGTCCTACAGCCTGTCTGGCGGGGTAATGTTACTTCGGTCGTATGGTAGTTCGGCCATGGTAAAACCATCTCACTTGGTTTAAGCAGTGAGGGGGGTGTTGAAGGATAAGCATTATCCTTCAGGAGTATGAATCCTAGCAGGACTCTACATGGAGAAGTAAAAGTCCTACTAGGATTGTGCCACACGGAACCTATAAAAGCTCACAGACATCACCTATGGAGTGGTAACGCAACTTTGATTCCTGAGTACATAGAGCTTTTGCCTATTTGTCTTGTTTGCTGACTTAGGCATCGGAGAGGTTTCCGGCACACACCCGCCGGCTAGCTCACGTTTGTATTTTCAGGTTGTAGAACGACGACGTACGGAGGAACGCAGATTTGATCAACAGGATTATACGAGAAGGTGTATTTCTTTCCCGTACAGTTACTATTTTATTCTAGTTCTGCATAGGATATGAAGGGACCTAGAAGGATATGAGCATACTCCTTATCCTTCACCTTAATTCACCTTTAATATCTTTTATTGAGTGAAAAACAGATTTGTAACTTGAGTCAGTTTTACTATCTTAATTACCTTGTACAATTCAAGTGTTCAGTTGGGTAAAATTAAGGGACTCTACTCAATTATCAAATTTGTTTTACTTTTGTGGCAAGAGTACACCTAGTGAATCTTTTATAACATTTAAATCAATTCCACACATGAATCACATTCATCATATAGCATATAACAGATTAAAGTGCAAAATAAAAAGAGATGTATAACTAGATTTTATGGTGGTTCAGTTACTTGCGAACATTAGCCTCTGGCCTCCTTACCGGAATTAACCCACTTCCCTTAGGCTATATTTGGATCATGGATTTGGATATGGATTTGGAAATATAGAGGAAAAGATGAGGGAAATGTGAATGAAATACAAGCTTCTTCTTTTTTTCTCCATTTCCCTTGCCATTTTCTTTTCCTTTTTCTTTTCCTTTGCTAAATCCCTACCCAAATCCATGATCCAAACATAACTTTAATGTCTTTCACATACATATAACAACAAAAATGGATTTAGGCTCATCCAAAACCACAACCACCCAATCACAACCCTAATAAAATCTAAAACTTATAATTAAAGAAGGGAACCAACACCTTCAAGCACAAGAACGTATTCATGTGAGGCAAGTGTAATGTCCGATGGTTTATATTGGGATTTATTCCACATCCCACCAACACAAACAGAAGCACATCATGCACGCACAAAAGATAAAATATATGATCACACAAATTTACTTGGTTCATCAATTACCTACATCCACGGGAGAGAGATATTCCACTATATGATAAAATAGAGATTAGATGTGAGATAGCCAAAATACTCAAAAAACACACTACTACTCAAACCCATGCTTAAGGAGAGTTGAGCCCTTGCTCACTTGGTGTCTCAGTATTTTTTTTCTCACCCGTTCATCTCTATTTTACCTCACTACTCCCTCAATCTCACCAAAACTTATAGCCCTCATGACTATTTATAATAGTTTACAAAAAGAATCATAGTTTTATACAATTAGGTAACCAATTCTTACACATATTAAGTTTTTTAGTAGATTTCAGACTCTACTATCTAACTCAAATACATGTATAAACAAATCTAGATTGTATGGGACCCACATATATCATATGGGTGGATTGATACTAACATATGGTATATCACTATTAACATGAGATATTTACCTTCTACAAGCAAAAAATTTAGAGAATCCCCCGGAGCAAGTTCTTTAACAGCTTGTGTCAAATGAATAAATGCTACTCTTACTCTCCAATGGTTTGAACAACACTAATGAGGTGTTTGTAAAGGCATAAGAGGTGTATATACACTTTTAGGTGCCTTATTTGATAAAATAATACCCTGAATTGTAGTTTTGGGTATATATAGTCAAACCTGACTCTTTTAAAAAATTTACTAGACAAGTTGAACATGATGACCTCCATGGTTGACGACAACACTTAGATGGTCTATGAAACTATTGTTTAGTCATTGGGACTCTTGACACTTCCACTAATAAAAAATAAAATCTCTTAAATATTAAGTAAGAAAATATTATAAAAATCTTCATCCAATTCATTTTCTGTTTGCATTAGGTGAGTATCCAAGAAAATATTATTTTTTGGGAATCAAGGTAGATCTAGAGAAAGATTTATTCTGTTGTGTCAAATATGCATGGGATGCAAAAGTAATTGTTTGTCTATTCCTCTTATTATCATTTTTAATTATAGAGAAGTATCGGTAAATACAAAACAACGTCGAAATATGCAGAAAACTGAAAAGTTCTTACTTAGCTTAACCCTGGAAGTGTAAAACTGTTTAAGAATACACCAACACCTTCAATTGTGGATTTGTCACAATGAAAGTTTTGAAAAGCGATTACAGTCGCTGTAACGGTTGCGGTGACGCAGTAGCGATTGCGGGGTGTAAAGGTTGTAGTATAATGGTTGTGGTAACTGGAACTGTGATTTTTTTTTTTTTTCGCATGATTTGAAGAAACTTACCAATATGCATTATTTTTTTTTTCAGAATCACATTTATTGGGATTTAAAATACAATTTGATCAATTTTTGTTAATTTTTAAATATGATTCAATATATTTCATATTTTCAAATCACTATAAAAGAAGTTTTTTTCATTTTATTTTAATAGTTAATGACTTTAAGAATAATTGATTTTAAATGTCTATAAATTATTTTTTTACAATACTTGAACTAACTGAATAAAAAATATTCACAATTATTAAATGAAATGACTATAAAATAAAAATTGTGCCATAAATTTTTAAAATAAAAATTATAAAGAAAAAAAAAATAATATAAGATTTTTTACTTAGGCTTGGATCACTTGAGTATTTGTTTTTTTTTTTTTTTTTTGGAAAAGAAAGATATTCAGAATATTATAAAATGATGTAATGGTGTCTAACGGACTGTTACGGTATCACTACGGCCGTTATGTAACACCGAAATGGCCGTTACACATGTGAATTTCCATCACACCGCTATGGCGGCCATAATGGGTAGCGGTAACTACCACAACCGTTATGTAACGGTTGCGGCCGCTTTTTAAAACCTTAGTCACAATTGTAGAAAACTTGTTTGGCCTAAGATTTTTTGATTTTGTTTTTGTTTGTCTATTGTTTTGTTAATTTTTTAATATGATCGATTATAGGCTTTTCCAAATTTTGTATATTAAATTATGTAGATGTAACGTATGCAAATATATGTGCAATAAGATCTCTGTATATTTGCCTCAATCCTTTCAGTTACATATTAGGCCAACATTTGTGGCAAGTCAATCATGGGAGTGACCACATTTTCCAAAAATGGATTGAATTCAAGAAAAAAGAAAAAAAAGAAAGAAAGAAAGAAAAAAATACCTGAATCTGCATGATAAGCATATGATTTTCTTTTTTTCTTTTTCTTTTTACTGGTTAACAGGTGAACTTTGTAAAGATTGTACCAGAGTTTCCTCGAACAGCTTAACAAATTACTCAGGCGAGTTTTGAGGGACAAACTAAAGCACGAGCTTCACATTTGGAGTAAAATGTAACCGCAACACCATTAATTATGCGTATGAAGGTTTTCACCTTGTACTGTGCTTGCATTTATTTTTTTTGAGATGGATGAATAAGAATGATAGGGTCATTAAATTCCTTTGAGAGCCAATTGATTCTATCAGAAAAGCCAGAAGAAAAACCAATTTTCAATTTGTGTCTCAACTGAAGAAGCTTCTACAACAAAAGAAGGTTAAGTAATTTTAATCAATTAAGAAGGAAACCAACGCCCTATGGAAGATAGAGGGTGGAAACCGATTCTACGTAAGCATGGTGGTAAGGGAGGTAGAAACTCAGATCTGGGGAATGAGATTCATACGATTTTTGTGGATAATCTACCAGAATCTATGGATCCCAAAGGGTTGTATAACATTTTCATCAATTATGGGATAGTGAAGGATGTGTTCATCCCCAATAAAAGGAGAAAGTTGACTAGATCAAGATTTGGGTTTGTCCGATACGCTTGTCCAGTGGCGGCGAATATGGCGGTTCAAAAAGCTCATGGCATCTGGTGTGATAACAGAGCTCTGAAAGTGAAGATAGCAGATTTTGTTCATGGTAAGGAGGATAACCAGAAATCAGTTACCACATCAGTTGGAAGAAGGGCCATTGCCATAACCAGTAGAGTTCCAACTATGGTACAAAGGAGAAAGTCGTATGCTCAAGTATTGAGTGGTCCAGGGCTGGTCTCAAATCCAAACATCACTATACAAGCTTACGAGGAGGGAAATGGATGGCTATATGACAGTGTGATTGTTCGATTGAAAACTCAAATTCTTGCGGCGGAGTTCAAAGAGGAATTGAAGAATAGAGGTATGGGCAATGTTTACGTTAGACATGGAGGGGGGAAGGATGTTGTGTTAACGTTCGAATCAGCGAACACCATGAAAGAGAAGCTCAAATCAATGGAGGGGTGGATTCAGTTATGGGGCGAATCAGTCAAGGTATGGCAGCAGGGGATGATTCTTGATCAAGAAAGATCTGTATGGCTCACTTGTTATGGGGTTCCCCTAAATCTCTGGAGTAGTAAAACGTTCATTAGCATTGGAAGGGCATGGGGGGAAGTCATAGAAATTGATGAGAGCACATCCAGGATGACGTCTTTTCACAGTGGAAGGGTGAGAATTGCTACTAAGTGCATGGAGTCCATAAACACAACAATTATTCTGCGATGCAAGGGGATCGACTTCCCAGTCAAGGTGTGTGAAGAACAGGTGGTGATTCCAGAGGTGATACACAAGCAATGCAAATGTTACAGTGAACAGCCCCAAACGGAAAATTCAAATTCAAATGGTGAGAAACAGGATCAAGAGCAGAGATCCGTTGTGGGTAGCAAGAAAGGTGAAGATGAGGCTGATGTGGAGGGCCACGTTGGTGGTGTGCTGGATAACACAGGTGCTGTGGAGGTTACGGGGCCAAGGGTAGGCTATGATGACCTTCCCGACACTGATGGACATCTGAGGGAGCTAAGCGTGTCTAGAGTTGAGGAGACTATCATGTTGATAGGTCAGCTGGATTGCTTGCAGAAGAAATCTGGTGGTGAAGGTCCTGTTCCGGTTCAAAATGAAGGTAACCAAATTTTAGAAGATGCTGTTGTTACTCCTGGTTTTATGAAGAGTATTAGTGGGCCAGAAAAAGATGCACCTGGACTTAATATAGAGGTGCTATTAAGTAAGGCCCATGTCCTACACTGTGGTAACAATTTGGGCCATAGAGTTTCTGAGTTAAGTGATCCAATGGATCAGCTAACAAAGGAGGATAAAGTCCAGAATAACAAGGGCAAGGGCAAGGTTACCCATGACAGTGTGGCTAAGGAGACCGACGGTGCAGTAACATGCTACACGGCAGCGGTTGATCAAAAAAGGAAAATTACAACAAAAGAGAAAGGTAAAGGAATGGTGAAGTACCAGAGGAAGAGGAAAGGCAACATACAAATAGGGGTTGGATCAGTGTTGAACTTCAAGAAAGGGGTTATATTTAGGTCGGCTGCTGCAGCTATCTCTTTGTCCATGGCAAGCAAATCGGGTTCTGGCCAGATGCTTCTGACTGAGGCCGAAACGTCTCTGAAGATAAGGAAGTTGCTTGGGCTGAAATGTAAAGGCAATGATGAGGAAGTAATTAGTAAATTGATGGAATTAGAAGCTAAGGATAAGGAGGTGTTGGGTCAAAGGGGTAGCAAGGCAGAATAATTTGTATCTGCTGTGGAGTTATTGGTGTGTCAACTTGTTTTAATGAAGCTCTTATCTTGGAACGTTAGAGGGTTGGGCAAGCCCATTAAAAGGAGAAAAATCAAAAAACTTTTATTTGAAAGGAAGGTGGATGTGGCACTTTTTCAGGAAACAAAGAGGCCTGCTATAACTAAGGAATTTGTCAGATCTTGTTGGCCTGGGGATCAGATGGCTTTTATGGCTGTGGATTCAGAGGGTGCAGCTGGTGGTCTACTGTGTGTCTGGAATCCACAGGTATTTTAACTGCTGGACTGCTGTTGCAACAGGTATTTTATTATTTTGTCTGGCACTCTTTTTTCAAGTCTAGCTTGTGTTATTGTGAATGTTTATGGGCCGAATGATGGTGCTACTAGGAAGGGATTATGGGAAACTTTGAAGAATTTAAAGAAAAGTTTTATTAATCCTTGGTGCTTGGGGGGTGATTTTAATGAGGTTAGGAAATTATCTGAGAGGGTGGGTTGTTCACAAAGGTGTGGTGGTATGAAGGATTTTAATGAGCTAATTGATAAGTTGGAAGTGTGTGACTTACCAATGTTGGGGCGAAAGTTCACTTGGTGTAACTCTCAGAATGGTGTCAAATGGAGTAGGCTGGACTGATTTCTACTCAGTCCAGATTGGTTGCAGAAATTTAACTTCAAACTGTGGGGTTTACCAAGAAGGCTCTCGGATCACCGTCCTATTTTAATGATGGAAGATGAAAGAGATTGGGGTCCAAAGCCATTTAGGTCTCTTAATGCCTGGTGTCTTCATCCGAATTTTAAGAATTTTGTGCAGAAAGTCTGGGCTGATTCTCATGTCAATGGCTGGGCTGGTTTCAAATGTATAATGAAACTGAGGGTACTTAAAGCTGCCTTGAAAAGATGGAACATTGAAGTGTTTGGCAAGGTGGATTTTAAACTCAAACAATTGGAGAAGGAGATACATATCTTGGATTTGGTAGCCGAACAAAGAGTACTTACTGACGCAGAGAGATCTACACTTAGGGAGTTAAAAGGTGAAGCATGGAAGTTGAGTAAAATGGTTGAATGGTTATGGTTGCAAAAGTCTAGAGCTAACTGGATGTTAAAAGGTGATAGAAATACTAAATTTTTCCATGTCATGGCCTCCACAAGAAGGAATAGGAATGCTCTGTGCTCAATTGAGGTTAATGGAGTCTTGACTGAAGATCCTATGGAAATACGAACCGAAGTGTTCAATCACTTTCAGAGGCAATTTTCAGAATCATGGTCTAATAGGCCAAGTTTATCTGGTCCTTTCAAGTCCATTGGGGATGAAGAGGCGCGTGTTGCTTTGGAAGCTGAGTTCACAGAATCTAAAGTTCTGGCAGCACTTAAGAATTGTGACGGGAATAAGGCACCTGGCCCTGATGGTTTTAACCTGATGATGTTACAAAAGTGTTGGCAAATAATTAAAGGGGATGTGATGCAGTTCATGAGTGAGTTCCATACCAACTCAAAGTTGGTCCTTGGTATTAATAGTTCCTTTGTAGCCTTGCTCCCAAAGAATGAAAACCCTTCTTCTCTCAGTGATTTTAGGCCTATCAGTCTTATTGGATCATTGTACAAAGTGCTCTCCAAAGTTTTATCCAGTAGACTCAAAATTGTTTTACCTAAGATCATTAGCGACTCTCAATCAGCTTTTATAGGGGGTAGAAGTATTCTTGATGGTATTCTGATTGCTAATGAGATTGTTGATGATTGGAAGAAGAAGTAAAAGAAAGGGATTATCCTTAAGCTTGATTTCGAGAAAGCATATGACTCAATAAATTGGGAGTTCCTCTTCTCCATGTTATCAAACTTTGGTTTTGGATCAAGATGGATCAAATGGATGAAGGAATGTGTCTCAACTGCTAAAATCTCTATTCTGGTGAATGGTTCACCTACTGCTCAGTTTAGTCCTCAAAGGGGACTTAGACAAGGAGATCACTTATCCCCCTTTCTCTTTAATATTGTAGCTGAGGGTCTTAATATTCTGATTCATAGAGCTGTCCAAGCTGGTTTGATCAAGGGCGTATCAGTTGCGTCAAATGCTATTACTATTACTCATTTACAATTCGCTGATGACACAATCTTGTTTTGTGAGGCGAAGAGGGAGGAGGTGCTTAATATCAAAAGAATATTAAGATGTTTTGAAATCTTGTCTGGGTTGAAGATAAATTATCACAAGAGCGTAGTGTGTGGTGTTGGTATTAATGAAGACCTTACCAAAGATTTTGCTGCCATTTTGAATTGCTTGCATCATAGGTTACCTTTGAAGCACTTAGGGATGCCATTGGGGGCTAATCCAAGGAGGAGAAGGTCTTGGCAACCGGTCATTGATAATTTCAAATCAAAACTTGCTTCCTGGAAGCGTAGGCTTCTTTCCTTCGCTGGTCGGTTGACAATGATCAAGTCTGTGTTATCTTCATTACCAGTGTATTACTTATCTTTGTTTAGAATGCTTGAAGGGGTAGCAAAGGAGATTGATAAAATTCAGTCCAGATTTCTTTGGGGGGGGGGGTGATGAACTTAGAAGGAAAATTCATATGGTAAAGTGGGAGGAAATCACTCAAAGCAAAAGTAACGGGGGTCTTGGTATTAGAAAGGTGAGAATAATGAATGAATGTCTTCTTCTCAAATGGTGGTGGAGGTTTGGGAGTGAATCTGACTCTATTTGGAAACAAGTGATTCTAAGCAAGTACCCACAGCAGGGTGGGTCTAGGTGGCCAGATCAAGATGCAAATTCCAGTTATTCTATGGTATGGAGGGACATTTTGAGGGTTGCTATTAAGTGCCCAGAGCTACTGGAGGTTTTTAAGGCCAACTCAAAGATTAATATTGGGGATGGGAGGCTCATAAGTTTTTGGCTGGATCAATGGGTTGGTAGTGACTGTTTAAAAAATTTATTTCCTAGATTATTCTCTCTGTCTTTGCATAAGGGTGTATCAGTGGCAGTGATTAAGAGCAGGAGTAATGGAAATGAGGAGTGGGATTTGTCTTTCAGAAGAGCATTGTTCCAATGGGAACTTGAAGAGTTGAGGAGGATGAAGGTATTGCTACAAAACGCTCCAGAGCTCAGGAATGGTGTGATAGATAGGTTGTCTTGGGATGCAGACAGGTATGGTACCTTTACTGTTTCGTCTGCTTACAAGTGGAAGGAGTCACCATCTACTATGCCTGCAAAAGTGGTGGATCTCATCTGGAAGAATGCTGCACCTCCGAAAGTGCAATTCTTAGCTTGGCTAGCATGGAAGGAGAGGATCAAGACTGCTATGTATTTGCATAGAATTGGAATCCTAGGTGCCAATTCTGATGTTAATTGCGTATTTTGTAAGAATGATACGGAAACTGTATCTCATGTGCTGCTGCGCTGCACTTTCAGTTGGAGAGTTTGGTCTCATATTGTAATACCCCGACCCTCGTATCTGATTCTGCTATCTTTTCAAGCTTTTGTTCTGTATCTCTGAATATCTATTATGAAATTTTATGTATAAGTGCGGTAAATTACATGGAAAGAAGACATATTGACCCTTATCTGTTGAATTCAAACATTATCTGTTACACTTGAATTGCTTTCATCTGAAATTGGACACCTTAGAGATTTAAATTGCAAAAATTGATTTGATATTTGGAATCTACATGATTTTTAAGCTATAATGGGATTTTCTGTGAAATTTTTATTTCGGCACCATAAAGCGATTCAATTTCGTCTTATATGCTTTTCTATGGTTAGATATATATATATATGCCTATGTCTAAGACTTGTGGGGAGATTTGTGAGCAAAAACGTGGGACTCTTTGGGAGAGAAAAGAGAGAGAGTCAAGAAGGAATTGGGGAAAACGTGAGGCACCAAGGAAGCTAATCAAATTGGTGGAATTGAAAGAGTTAAGTTAAGGTAACTCAAATTTCTTGTATAACTCCTCAAGAATTTCAACCCATGTTTGTGTTGGGTTCATGGATAATATATGTTTGATTCATTAGGGTTTCTCACCATTTGAGCATGTTGACACTAATTTGAGTGTTGTATGAATCTATACTTCAAATCCTTGATTTTGCATCATCTAATCTTGCACATATGTTGATTTCAAGTGATATGTTTAAAGAACTTGAAGTTAGATTGAAATTTATGAAAGTGTTGACTTATTGAAGCCTTTAACTTGGTTCAACTTGATGTGATTAAGCTTTAATTCATGTTATGGTGTTGTTAAGTGAAATGCTTGCATGAATTTTACCCTTGATTGTATGAAAAATTGGGTTTGGATGATGAATTTTGGCTTGAAATCGGGCTGCCTTGAATCTGGGTAGTTGTCCGCTCGAGCGGAGGTCAGGGCCGCTCGAGCGTGAAAATGCACCTCCCAGCAGTTTTCTGAAATTTACCCTGTCCGCTCGAGCGGACAAAGCTACGCTCGAGCGTAGGACTGTTCAGTAAGAAAAATCTGTTTTGTTCAGTTTTTCATGCTTGACTCTTTGGTGTTATTAGAATGTTTTTCTGATGAGTTTATGATAGTGATATATTCATATCCATAAAATTGCAGTGACATATGGGATGACTGATAAGGATTTAAAAAGGAAAGATACTAATTTATCAGTATATTGTGTGCAGGACACACTCCAGAAGGAACTAGTACGCCGCTCCAACGCTGTGAGTAATAGTGCATTACATATATATTTATGTATCTGTTCTGTAAGACATAATTGTAAATTATGTATTGATCTGGAACTGAAAAGTGGAAACCATATCCGTATATCTGTTGTGCCGCAAGGCTATCTGTTGTGCCGAAAGGCTATCTGTTGTGCCGCAAGGCTATCTGTTGTGCCGAAAGGCTATCTGTTGTGCCGAAAGGCCATCTGTTGTGCCGCAAAGCTACCTGTGCCGAAAGGCTATCTGGGCCAACAGGCCAATTTGTTGTTTCTGTATTTGATTGGGTACATATACTAAAGTGCATTGTGATTTTATTATTGCGCACTATTATTCACTGAGCTTGTCTCATTCTATATGTTGTCTGATTCTGTAGGAGCCAGCTTGGGGAGCTGTTCTAGCATCACTTCGAGCATTTTGTCAGCTTAAGGATAACCAGGCACAGGAGGGAACCCTTACATATTAGACTAGTTTTCTTTATGTATGTAATTTTGGTATCCATGTTGCTGGTCAGGGTTATTGTATCTATTGTTTTGTGTACCTAATATCTGGGCTGGATTTGTAGATATTTTGTAACCTACTTCTGTGTGCATGTCTACCTTTTGTTAAATCTCGAAATGGTCCTGGTTTTTGGTAGTTGCTCAATGGATGTGTCTGTTTAATGTTGTTTAAAATTTACCGCTTCCGCTCAGGCCCCAAACGCCGTTCATCATAGGTCGTTCTGTCTGTTTCTGATTAGGTCATGCCCAAACCTTTTAGGGGCAGGTTAGGGACGTGACAAGTGGTATCAGAGCACGAGTTGCTATCTCACACACGGATCCATTGAGCGTTAGGATGTCTAATGTGGTAGGCATCATATAGGAAGACTATGGTGAGAACAAGGACCGACGAGCCAGAAGATGCTACTTCAGTACGGTTGGATAGGATGGAAAGAATGATGAGGGAAATGGCTGAGACCTTACGGCAACAACACCAACAGCAACAACAACCTCAGCCACCACCACCGCCAGTACCCCCACCTGTAATGCAAGACATTCATGCTGAAGACCGTACCATTACACTTACGAGGGAGTTTAAAAAGATGAAACCACCATCGTTTAAAGGAGGGATTGAACCAATGAAGGCGGAGGCATGGGTGTTAGGGATAGAGAAATTGTTCGAAGTCTTCCCTTGTACCGAAGTGCAAAAGGTGCAGCTTGCTGCTTTCACTCTTGAAGATGAAGCACGGAGATGGTGGATGCTTACCAGAACAATGCATCCGGGGTTGACTTGGGACAGGTTCCTGGTGCTGTTCTATGACAAATATTTTCCCCAGAGTATGCGAGACAAGAAAGTAACTGAATTTGAAACGTTGAGGCAGGGAAATAAAACTGTGGCTGAGTATGAAGCACAATTCGCAGAA
>CM069915.1:105523757-105612757 GCA_036172215.1 Camellia granthamiana | reverse complement strand
ACGATCAGATACACTTCCAATCACCTATTGAACCGGATGATTCAGTTTCACCCTTGCTGATGGTTTGAACTCTGGAGTTGTGGTGACAGAGGCATCACAAGTGTTGTCTCTTTGTGCACTCTTTGGACTCTGACTTACTTGAGAAGTTGGTGCTGTCTCACCTTCTTGTGCTTGGACCTCAGCTTCTCTTTGACTTTGTTGTTCAATATCTAGGATTGGAGACTCACCATTTTCTTCCTCATTTATCACTGAAGTAGGAGAACCTGTGTCATCTATAATCACATTGATCGATTCCATTAAAGACGAAGTTCGCAGGTTAAAGACACGAAAAGTTCTACTAGTGGTTGAATACCCTAGAAAAATACATTCATCACTTTGGGAGTCAAATTTGCCCAAAGGCTCTCTATCTTTGAAAATGTAACATTTACTCCCAAAAGTTTTGAAGTATTTTACATTAGGTTTAAATCCCTTCCACAATTCATATAGAGTTTGTAAAGTGTCGGGCCTTAAATACACACGATTTGTGACATAGACAGCAGTATTTAGGGCTTCAGCCCAAAACTTTGGAGAAACTTTCTTACTAAGGAGCACGACCCTAGCCATCTCTTGAACAACTTTGTTCTTCCTCTCAACAACTCCATTTTATTGTGGAGTAATAGGTGTAGAAAATTCATGCTTAATTCCACGCATATCACAAAAATCCGAAAATAGACTATTTTCAAACTCACGACCATGATCAGTTCAGATTCTTATGATACGCCTAATAGAAACACCCTGTTCATTTTGGATTTTAAGGACTAAGGCCTGGAAAGCATCAAACGTATCAGATTTTTCTCTTAAAAAATTTACCCACGAAAAATGAGTAAAATCATCAATGGTTAAAAAATGTATCTTTTACCTCCAATGCTTTCAGTGCAAGTGGGTCTCATAAGATCCATATGAACCAATTCAAGAGGGCGTTTGGTTGTAAAGCTGTTCACCTTTTTATGAGAGGCACGGGTTTGCTTCCTAAGTTGACATGGTCCACACACATGGTTCATATTCTTACCCAGTTTAGGTACTCCTCTCACAAGCTCTTTGTTGGCCATCTTAGTTAGGTCTTTGAAATTCATGTGACCTAATCTTTGATGCCACAGATCAATATTACTTATGATGGCTGAGTGGCAAGTGAGATCATTAGTGGTAACAATCCCGTAGTAGTTATCAGATGTGCGAACCCCATGCATGATAGTATTTCCCTTTTTATCTAAAATTTCACATTTATTTTTTGAAAATAATATTTCATGATGAGAATCACACATTTGACTGATGCTCAAAAGATTTGCTTTAAGGCCATCAACAAGTAATGCATTTTCGAGCTTGGGAAGACTAGCCACACTTATAGAGCCCTTACCAATGACTCTAGAAGTGCCACCATCTCGAAAGGTAACAATTCCTCCTTGATATTTTTCAAGGAAGGAGAAGTAGGATTTGTCACCTGACATGTGATGAGAGCACCCACTATCAAGGTACCACATGTGTGAGTCACATGCTTTTAGAGCAGTGTGAACAACAAAATAAGTCAAGTCATCCTTTCTCACCCATATCTTTTGGCCTTAACAAAATCAAGACGGGCGATCTTGGTAAATGTCTTAGCGTTGTGAACACCCTCATGAATCTTGGGGTTTCGTCTAGACATGTAAGGTTGTCTCCTAACCTAAAAAGTATTAGAATTTCTACCCTTTTGAGACACCTTACCAAACAAATCAAAGCAATAAGGATGAATGTGGCCATACCTACCACAATGATGACAAACAAAAACAGGTTTTACCTCCCTTTTGTTGATCTTACCCCCGTTAGGCAGATAAAGAGAGGGGTCACCCTGTTGCACCTTCAGCTTTCCCTTTGCTTGAGTTTTCAAGTCATGTGATGTAGAGGCCTGTCCCTTGTGAGCTGTCGCATTACCATAGCCTAGCCCACTTTTGTCACAACCCATTTGTTGAGACCTGAGGATGTCTTCTAATGACTTGGAACCTTTGTTCCACATGGCAATTGTGGCTCTAACATCTCTGAGTTCTTCATCTTTTTGACTAACCATCTCTTCCAATGTAGCTTGTGACATCTCAAGGCTTTTAATCTTCTCTTCATATGTGGCATATATTTTCAGAAGTTCATTCATTTTGGTCTCACAAGATAGAAGTTTCCCACATAGGTCTTGCCTGTCATTAGAGATCTTGATGACATTCTGCTTTGCTGTTGCAATTTCTCCTTTTAGCTTGACATTCTTGCTTTCACATGCTTTGAGCTTGAGAGTGAGTTTGTCATTGATCTTGGACAAATTCAGAGATTCATCGTAAAGCTTTTCGTAAGCTTGTTGTAGATCATCACTATCAATCTTATCATTATCTTCTGATGTTTCATCATCTTCTTTGTGCTCCTTTTTCTCCTGGACCTCATCCAGTCGAGCAACTAAGGCAAGAAAGGTGATAGATGGTGGTGAAGATGACTCTCCTTTTTCATGAAATTGACTCAAAATGTTCCATGCATCTTTGGCCTTTGTGCAGTGGGCAATTCGTTGCCGTTCTTGATCCAAAATTGTTTCACGAATGGTAGACAGAACTCTTTGATTGCTCGGATTGTCAATGCTCTCAACATCCTCTTCAATGGCTTGCCAGCCCTTAGGGTCGTTAGCTTTTAGAAACACCCTCATTCTGATTTTCCAGTATGAGTAATTACTTATATCAAAGAAAGGAGCCGGTGTAGATTCTAACCACGAGCTAATTCCACTGGCTTTAGAGGAGGTTGAGTGACAGTAGACCAGAATGCCATGTAAGTGTTATCTCTGTCTTCACCGGATTTGGTTTCATCAGGTTCTTGCTCAAACCCGCTTTTATCATCCCAAGTCACTATATAGACTTTCTTCTGGTTCTTTTTTGAAGGACATTCAAGAGCAATATGTCTAAACCCTTGACATTCGTAACACTTGACCCCTTGTCCCTTCACAATCTTCTTTTCAGTTTTTGGAGCAATTTTTGGTGGAAAGTTTTGGGTTTTTCATTACTCTTATCTTTTGAAATAGAGTCCTTAAAATTAGGCTTCTTTTTCTTTAAATTTTTTTTGAATTGTTTAGTAAACATAGCCGTCATCTCAGACTCTAGATCAAACTCAGTCTCAGGAGTTTTTGCAGTCTTATGAGCACTAATGAAAGCCACACTATCTTTTTGTTTTTTTTCTTAGAAATCTGGTGGGCTTCATAAGTTTGCAAGTTTCCAACCAACTGATCAAGCTTGAGGGTATCAACATTCTGAGCCTCCTCAATAGCTGGCACTTTTGATTGGAACCTCTCGGGTAAAGACCTCAAAAATTTTCCAACAACCTTAGCTTCAGGGATTTTTTGACCGAGTGTGAAACAGGAATTCACGATGTCACTAAGTTTAGCATAAAAATCATCAAATGTCTCATCATCACACATAAAAAGAGTTTCAAAGGCTGAGGTGAGACATTGAAGTTTTGACCTTTTAACAGAAGTAGTACCCTCGTGAATTGTTTCAAGAATGTCCCAAGCCTCTTTTGCTACCTCACACGTGCAAATACGACAAAACTCATCAAGTGTGACGGAGCAAAAAAGGGAATTGAGAGCCTTACTGTTTCACTCGAGTTTTGATAGTCGAATGCGTCCCATTTATCAAGGGGTTTGGAAATATCAACACCATCAATGGTGACAATAGATTCACTCTACCCATAGATCACACAGTGCCAAACTTTCTTATCGATAGATTTTAAAAATGCTCTCATACGAGCTTTCCAATAAGAATAGTTTGTACCATCAAGCAACGGAGGTCTACGAGTCGAGTTACCTTCATGAATTGAATCCATATCACCAATCACACAAAATCACACTCCTATAGTTTTGATAAAAACAAAGAGTGACCCGCTCTGATACCAATTGAAAAACCTAAGTGATTCGTGATTAGAACAAGAATTAATTGTACCAATTCCCAAACAACTAAAACTAACACTCTAAATCATTAAGCACGTACGAATGTGATTTAGATTGTTGTTTTCGAAATAATAAATCAACACAAATGATTTTTACGTGGAAAAACCACAATTAGAGCACCTCCAATTGTGATAAAAAAAAACCACGGGTGAAATGCCATAAATCAATCCACTACTGAAGAAAGAAAGATTGCAAAGATACCAAACAAATTACCCAAACGCTTCCAGTGTGTCTTCAGATCTTCTGTATATCTTTCACCGCAACCTTCATCTCGAAATTAATTAGACTGATGTTGAATCCACAACATCCATTATCGAATCAACGACTGCACATAGCATCAAACTCCTTCGATTACTCTATGCTTGAATCTTTGGATTCCACCGAAGAAGAATACTCTCAAAGAAGATCAACCAAACTCCTTGATGTGCGCTTATCAGAACATGAGTTCAATACTCAATCAAACATCAAGGAAAACTAGAAAAATAGCCCAAAAGAAAACCCTAAAACCCTTAAAGAAGATCTTAAAAATGTACCCTAGATTTGGAGCAACTTAAGGTTTTATAGATGCTGAAATCGTGAGGTCCGCTCGAGCGTAGGAATGGACGCTCGAGCGGGGACTTTACAACGCATGTTCCAAACCAGGGTTCACGCTCGAGTGTAAGAACCACGCTCAAGTGTAAAATCACACCATGCAGTATTTTATGCATACAAGACAAAGTACTGTGATGGTGGAATCTCCGCTCGAGCGCCACGTTCCCCACTCGAGCAGGAAGAACAAAAACAAAGGAAAATTATAACTCAATGAATCCCAAGTTTGTCACGAAATTTGACAACAAGTAGGGTCCTAACACTCATTTTACTGATATTATAAATGGTTTATCTCTCTTGGTAAAATATATACTAATGCTGAAATTGTAAGAAAGTGCTTAGGTCATTACCAAAGAGTTGGGAGACAAAAGTCATTGCCATCACAGAAGCCAATGACTTATCAAAGCTAAGTCTAGACGAGCTAATGGGATCTTTTGTCACACATAAGCTCATCATGAAAAAAAGAGATAAAGAAGAAGACAACAAGAAAAAGAAGGGAATGGCTTTCAAAACCACTACTACTCATGAAAAGGATGATGAAGATAATTCATAATTTGATGATGAAGAAATGGCCTTCTTAACAAGAAGGTTCCAGAAATTTATAAAAAAGAATCAAAGAGGAAGAAGATTTTTCAAAAGAGATTTTAACAAAAGAGAATATAGTAGAAAAGATTTTATAAAATGAGAAAATAATAAGAAAACTGAAATCACTTCTTATGAGTGTAACAAGCTTGATCACATCAAGGCCAATTGTCCAGCAATCAAGAAACAATACAAAAAAGACAAAATAAGAGCCATGATTGTTGCATGGAGAGATAGCGACAAAAGTGACTTAGAAAATGATGACAGCAACCATGAAGTTGCCAACCTATGCCTAATGGCATTTGGGAGATGATGATGAGGTAAACAATGAGTTTTATTCTTTTGATGAATTACAATTTGTATTTGAAGAATTGCATAATGAATTTCAAAAACTTGGCATTAAAAATATTGCTCTTAAAAAATTGCTTTCAAGTTCAACAAAAGAAAATGAATTTTTATCTAATAAAATTGAAGTATTACAAAAAATAAAATAAAAATTAAAAATAAGAGAAGAAAATGAAATTTTAAAATCAAAAGAATCCCCTATTTTACATAAGAAATTAAATGATTTCAAAATTGAAAATGATTCTTTAAAAAAAAAAAAAGGATAAAGTTGTTTTAAAAGAAAATATAGAAGATTTAAAAAAAAAAAAAACGTTCTTTCAAAATTCACTCAAGGAAGAGATACTTTAGATAAAATTCTTAAAAGTCAAAATCGTACCTTTGGTAGAGCCGAAATTGGGTATGAATCTTTTTCAAAAGGAAAATCTTTCGAAAATAATTTTATTTAAGCATCTTCTAGACACTCACATCTTACGTGTCATTTTTGTGATAAAAAGGGTCATATTTCACCTTCATGTCCTGTTAAAAGAAATCCTTTCACTATTGCTTTCGATGGTAGACTAGGAAAGAAGGAAAACTAGCTAGATAAAGGGCTAGAGCAGGCCAGGGTAAAAGCCCTAATCTGATATTTCATTTGTTAATGTTAAGTTTCTCATTTTAAAGTACTTCTAAGATAATATCTATAGGTCTATCATCTTCTCCTAATAGCCGCCTAGTTCCAATAATAGTAGGGCTAACTAGCTAAAGAAGGACATAAGGAATAAGTTTCATACTGAGCATACGAGGGATACTTGCAAGGCCTTGGCTAAGAAGCCTAACGTGGCTACTTTTTCTATCCTAGCATAAAGACACTTTAAAGGTGTCAAATTCTAACTTTTACGCACCTAAGAAAATATAGGTACCAATAGAAAAATCAAATTTTTGTAGGTATGTTTCAAGACAAAATCCAGTAACGATAGATGGTATCTCGATAGTGCATGTTCGAGGCACATGACCGGAAATAAAGCTAAGTAACCTTCGACGACAATAGTAAAGGAAAAATCATTGGTGTAGGTAGTATTAGTAAAAATCCTTCTCCTATTATAGAAAATGTTTTATTTGTTGATGGTTTAAAACATAATTTGCTTAGCATTAGTCAATTATGTGATAAAGGTAATATAGTTGTTTTTGGGAAAACTCACTGCACAATTGAGAACACCAAAGATAATAAAAAATTATTTGTAGGACATAGACATGAGAATGTATGTGTTTGATTTGCATAACTTGTCTCTCAATTTGATGTTAAATGCTTATCTGCAATAAATGAAATTGGATGGTTATGGCATAGAAGATTAGGACATGCTCATTTAGATTTAATTTCAAAACTTTCAAAAACTGAGTTAGTCATTGGTTCATAAAATTAATTTTGAAAAAAGACAAATTTTGTGATGCATGCCAACTTGGAAAACAAACTAGAATTTCTTTTAAATCTAAAAATATTATTTCAACTACTAGACCGCTTCAACTTTACTTACCTAAAAAAAAAAGACCGCTTCAACTCTTGAATATTGATTTATTCAGACCATCTAGAACATTAAGTTTAGGAGGAAAATCGTATGTTCTTATTTGTGTTGGTGATTATACTAGATATACATAGGTATTATTTTTAGCACACAAAATTGAAGCTTTTTCAAAATTTTCAAAACTGTGTAAAAGAATTCAAAATGAAAAAAGTTTTGTGGGGTTAGAAGTGATCATGGTAGAGAGTTTGATAATGATGACTTTATTATATTTTGTGATGACCTAGGAATAGATCATAATTTCTCAGCCCCTCGGACTCCTCAACAAAATGGTGTGATTGAAAGAAAAAATAAAACTCTTAAAGAAATAGCCTGTACTATGATTTGTGAGAATAATTTACCCAAAAATTTTTAGCTAAAGCCATTAACACTGCATGCTATGTTATAAAGCGCGCCATGATTAGACATATTCTTAAGAAAACCCCTTATGAACTTTGGAAAGGTTATATTAGCAACTTGCATGCTTTTGATTGTAAATGTTTTGTATTGAATAACAATAAAGATAACTTAGGAAAATTTGATGCTAAATTGGATGAAGCTACATTTCTTAGTTATTCAAATTCTAGTAAAGCTTATAAAGTATTCAATAAAAGAACTTTACATGTTGAAGAATTTGTACATGTGCCTTTGATAAATCTAACAATGTTGTTTCCAAGAATCCTGTAAGTGATGATACTGCAGTAACACATCCAAGAATGGAGAGCATTTACACTAGAAAATGAAGAAAATCCATCTTTTGAACATAAAGAAGAAATCACAATGAAGAATCTTCAAGAAGAATATATTTGTCCAGAAAATGAATCAAATCTACCTAAGGAATGGAAGTATGCTCATGACCACCCTAAAGATCTTATCATAGGTGATGCAGCAGAAGGTATAAAAACTCATTCCTCTATTAGAAATGTTTGTGGTAACTTAGTATTTGTTTCACAAATTGAACCAAAATCGTTTTTAGAAGCTAAAAAAAGATGAAAATTGGATTTTAGCTATGCAAGAAAAATTAAATCAATTTGAAAGAAATGAAGTTTGGTTTTTGACCTTTCGGCCTAAGGATCATCCAGTTAATGGTACAGAATGGGTTTTTCAAAATAAAATGGATGAATCTGAAATTGTTACTAAAAACAACGCTAGATTGGTAGCACAAGGTTATAATCAATAAGAAGGCATTGATTTTAATGAAACTTTCGCACCGGTTACTAGACTTGAAGCTATTAAAATGTTACTTGTTTTTGCGTGTTTTAAAGATTTTAAAATATATCAAATGGATGTTAAAAGTTCTTTTTTGAATGGGTACATTTTAGAGGAAGTTTATGTTGAACAACCTCCTGATTTTGAAAATCATAAATACCCGGATCATGTTTTCAAACTTTCAAAAGCTTTATATGGTTTAAAACAAGATCCTAGAGTATGGTATGAAAGATTGAGTAATTTTCTACTTGATTAAGGTTTTTCTCGAGGAAAAATAAGTACAACTCTTTTTATAAAACCAAAAATGTGGATATGCTAATTGTTCAAATTTATGTTGATGATATTATTTTTGATGCTACTAATGAAATCTTGTGCAAAGAGGTTACAAAGGACATGCAGGGTGAATTCGATATGAGTATGATGGGGGAGTTAATTGCTTCCTCGAATTACAAATTAAACAAACCAATGATGGGATCCATTTAAATCAAACGAAATATACTAAGGATCTACTCAAAAGGTTTGAAATTGAATCATCAAAGCCTGCAGCAACTCCAATGAGCACATCAATAAAAATCGACAAAGATGAGCAAGGTAAACTGGTAGATGAAAAGAAATATCGAGATATGATCGGTTCCTTACTCTATCTTACTGTAAGTAGACCCGACATAATGTTTAGTGTATGTATGTGTGCACGTTTTCAATATGCACCTAAAGAGTCACACATCATTGTAGTGAAACGTATTTTTAGATATCTTGTTGGCACTCCAAATTTGGGTTTATGGTATCCTAAGGGAACCACTTTTCAACTTTTTGGTTACTCGAATGCCGACTTTGCGGGATGTAGATTTGACCATAAAAGCAGTAGTGCACTTGTCATTTTCTTGGACACTCACTCACTTCTTGGTTTTGCAAAAAACAAAACTCAATGGCTCTATCAACTGTTGAAGCAGAATACATTGTCGCCGCTAGGTGTTGCGCACAATTACTTTGGATGAAACAACAATTTCAAGATTTTGAATTTCACTATGATCATATTCCTATAAAATGTGACAACATAAGTGCCATTAACTTTTCAAAAAATTCTATTCAGCACTCATGAACTAAACACATTGAAATAAGGCATCATTTTCTTAGAGATTATGTACTCAAAGGTGACATTGAACTCGAATTTGTGCCTAAAAATCATCAATTAGCTGACATATTTACCAAGCCTCTTAATGAAGAATAATTTTGTTATATGTAACGCCCTCAAAAATAAACCCATAATACATAATACTAACATGCGGAATTATAAAGAAATAAAGTATCTTATTCTATTCATCAGAGTACCATGAAATAAAAACATCATAATAAATGCCCTATGGGCTTACATCTTGCCAAGCCAACACTTGGACACAATTCCATGAGTTCTAACTCAAAAACAAATAAAGCCCTAGGCTTGAAAGTTTACAAGTTGTTCAAATAAAACAAATAAAATAAAGCAAGTCTTCAAATCCAAATCCTCACAAGCTAAGTCCTTGGAGGTAGTGAACCACCTGAACCTGAAAATGAAGTTCCCATATAGGGTGAGCCACAGCCCAGTAGAAAAATACTAAACCAAGCATACGAATTAACTAAAGCATTAGCATTCGATACATGGTTAACACAAGATAATCAATTTCCAATTTCATGACACGAATGTCTACATTGTCTATGACATATTGTCTATGACACCTTTCACTTTCCAATGTTTATTCAACTTTCCAATTATATCATTATGGCTCAGAACCTGGCCAACTATAATAGTGATCCAGATGTCACAAAAATAAATGAGACTAAAGCTCAAACCACAACACTTCCATACCTCCAACTGATACACATTATAATGATGTATCATATCAACAACAAATAGCAATATTGCTATTATCAATAAGCACACATATGAGTGATGTTACTGGAGTCCATCCCCTATCTCCTCCCAACAAATCCGGTTTAGAGGTACATCCCCTATCTTCCCCTAAACCGTGGAGTTCATCCCCTATCTTCTCCAAACAACATGCATATGCAATGAAACACACAATTGCCATATACAACACATAATCAATACAAGTAATGTTCTGTATTAATTCAACAGTCAACATAAGTGACTTAATTCCAGTTATACCTAAGCCACATGCAAGGTCTACAACAATCACGACTATCCTCCACCGATAGCCCAAACAGTTATTTCTAAACAAGAAATAAATACAACGATGAATGTAAAATCAACATTCTCATAGGTAAGTATTTAAACTACCCAACTATATCACTAATCTCATAATTTCCCCAACTTCATGAATTAAACCCAATTCCACATTTTTCCCTTAAATTAATTATACAAATCAATCTAAGCCAAAACCCTAAGGTTTCTCCCAAAATTACCAAACTACCCTCACATACCAAAATACCAACACTTAGGATTAAAGCGTATAAATGGAGTAGAAAATCCCTACCTCGAAGCAAGAACCCGAAAAGAAGAAGACGGAGATGATAGCCCAAACTCCAAAGTGCTCCAAATCAACAACCGTTCGGATTAAATGGAAGCCCTCGACCCACTCTACCTTTTTAATGAAGGAACTACGTTAGATACTCACTCTAAATAGATGAAACCTAGGAGAGAAGATGAGTTGGGAGAGAGAGAACTCGTAACCTAGGGTTTTAAAAACTGAAAAGGGCTGAAAAACTGTTTTAAAACACGCTGCTGCGTATTTAAACTTGACAGGCCCGCTCGAGCGTACAACACACCGCTCGAGCGTAAAGAACAAAAACAAGGTCCGCTCGAGCGCAATGATAACCGCTCGAGCGTAGATTCCCCCATTCCAGAACCCACGCGAAGAACACACTACCCGCTCGAGCGTCAACAATACCGCTCGAGCTCAACCCGCTCGAGCGTAGAACTCCCACCTGCAGAAGTTTTGCAGGGACCAAAAAATGCTGGAAGAGTGTAAACCCCGCTTGAGCTCAAGAATGTCCGCTCGAGCGGAGAGGCTAAAAACTGGGCAATCAACATCTAGACTAAGGCTCAACCCAACTGTTCGAAACACGCCCAACACATCCTAAAACTCGACCAAATAGAATTAAGGATGTCAACAACCATTACACAAGGATAGAATCTACGGAGCCTAAGTCCGGATACAACATCGAATGAGAAAAGACCGGGGTCGCTATATTATATTAGAACTGAACTTGGTATGATGAATACTCCTATATAATGTTATATAAAATAATAAATAAATCAATAACATTTTTGTGTAATATTTTTTTAATAAATCCTCTCTCTCTCGTCGTCCCACTCTCGCTGTAGCTCTAGCTCTCTGTTCCTCTCTCTCTTTTGCTCTTTGTTTTTCTCTCACCTGCTCTCGCTCCCTCTCATCCTCCAACACCAACTTCAACTTCATCACCACTATCATCCACCACACACCATCAACCATCAACTTTATCATTACCATCATCCATCTAAATCTATCTCCTATCTTCACAAATCCGTTTCCAATCTACACAAATCCGTCCCTGATCTACACAAAATCCATCCCCGATCTTTGCCTTCTTTTATGATCCTCACCATCATCATAGATCTTCATCATCATCATCATTGATCCTTACATCTACCAGCATCATTTCCTTATCCAAATGTTAAAATTATTTTTTCATTGTGTTATATTTATTGTATGGTTGTATATGCTACAAACTCCTTTGTATTTAATAACAATTGTTTCTACTTGGTTTGAAGTAATTGGTTTCACTTGTATTTACTCTATTTATGCCAGTGCACTCGGTGTAGTTGTATTTTGTCAGATCTTAATGGCCCTTGGTATTATCAATTGGTAATCTATTGTGTTATTTTTGTGTAATTTTTGGTGCATTAATTCAAGGGAGACTCATATTATGTGATATTTTGAGATCGAAACTATCATCTTAAGGGGAGTTTGTATATTCTATGCATAATTTTAGAGGGAGTTTCCATATTCTAATTATATGCATAAATAAATAAATGCTTGTATTTTTATTACAGAATGAGAACATATTTCTAGATTACATAAGAGTTCTGAGAAGGCTTTACAAATTTTTTGTGTTTGACCTTTCTCAATTGCTTTCCATGATCCTCTCTAACTTGAATCTCTCTATTCTTGACTTCTGTGAGTCTTGGCTAGGGATGTAAGAAAAATTGAAAAAATTGACCAAACTGATTGAACCAGACCAAACTGGCTAAATTTGGTTTGTTTTTTAACAAGAATCGATTTGTGCGGTTTTTAAATTTGATTTTTTTTTTAATTTTCGGTTCGATATCGATTTAAGCACCTTGTGCACCGATTTAAACCAAAACTGACCGCTTCAACATATATTGTATTTATAATATATATATAATCTAATAATATAATGATATTAATAAGCGTAATAAATTATTAACCTTAACTTAACCATATCATCTTTATAACCTAAGTTTATAAACTCGTATTATATATAATCTTAACTCCAACTCATCATTCTTGAAACTTTAGTATTTTAAAACTTTTTGTTGTTTTTATTTTTGTTAATTTAGGAATTGAAAAGTATGTATTAAATGGATGGATTGGATATGTTTGAAATTGTAGACAAATAACTAATTTAATGTTTTTATATAGATTAATGATTATATTTAAAAGTGGCTCAAGTTTAAAAAATTCTAAATCGATTAAACCGCACCAAACCGAACCATTTCAATTGGTTCAGTTTGGTGCGGTTTGATGGGAGAAGTGATCTGTATCAATGTTCAAAATAATAAAACTGACATTGTCGGTTCGGTGTAATGTTTCACCTAAATACCGACCGTACCGAACCGATTATCTCATGACCCGAACCCGCCCCTATGGGTTAAGGCCATAACCGGCCAGTAATCACGAGATTACCTATGGCCTCAAACCAAATAAGACAAAACTCATCAGAGTACAGGGGCCAAATGGAAGCAAGTTTAAAACTTTGTCTATAGAGCCATGCTTGTATGCACATCATAACATTCCACATTTACATATGTTAATAACTCGAAATAGAAAGTATAGTAGCATAAGGTTTTGTACATACAGGATCATTCAAATCTAAGTCAGCCAAACAAAACTATACACAGACGTATACCAAAGTCCTCGCCAACATGACGAAATACACAGAATGGCAAAAGGGCAAAGACGTGTCTCGTGCGTGAGACGCAAGGGCTGACTCTTCAAAACTTTGGTTGTTCCATACAGACTTCACTGAGGCTGGGTCTGGACCTCTCTTGGCTCACCTACAGACACATGAATGAGCGTGAGCGATAGTCTAGTGAATAATATCAAATAAAGAAGTCATACAAACGATATGTAGAACAACATGCTCCGAACGGCCTTGGGCCCAATTCATATTTCTATGTAACATGTATATACACAATTTAAGTCAAGTGACTGCAGTTCCAAACAAACTGGCCTTTGGCCCATTCAAACTTGCACTTATATCAAACTGGCCTTTGGCCCATTCATTCATTCACGTCAAAACAGCCTCTGGCCCATCCATTCATGTCAAAACGGCCTCTGGCCCATCCATTCATTCTTTGTCAGAACGGCCTCTGGCCCATCTATTCATGTCAAAACGGCCTCTGGCCCATCTATTTGTTCTTTGTCAGAACGGTCTCTCTCTCATCCATTCATGTCAAAACGGCCTCTGGGCCATCCATTCATTCTTTGTCAGAATGGCCTCTGGCCCATCCATTCATGTCAAAACGGCCTCTGGCCCATCCATTCATGTCAAACTGTTATTCGTGTCAGATTATCATTCGTGTCAGATCATCTGACTATCATTCGTGTCAGATCATTTGTATTAGATCATTATTCGTATCAGACGGCCTTTGGCCCAATACATAGCATAATAGATATTTGTCCCCAATTTAGTATAGCAACTTACCCGACTTATATGAAAGTAAGCAGTTGGACAAATAACATACTTCAGATATCTTTGTTTAGATATTACTCACAGTGATCGGCTGATTGATCTGCCCTGGAGCTCGACCCTACACATACCATGAACACAAAAGGGTCACTAGCAATTCAATCCATTCTAAATTCACATTTTTCCTCTTTAGGCCTCATTCTTATCTCTTTAACTCAATTACAATGCTCAATGCATATCTAAGAGTACTTAGAAGTGAAAGAGAACGGAAAACGGAACTCAGAATTCCTTTTCAAAATTTCAAAAAACAGGGTCCCCGCTCGAGCGTGGACTTCCCCGCTCGAGCGGACCCATGAGGCCTGCAAAAGTACTGGTTATATCGAATTTACGCTCGATCATGCACTCTGGCCCTCGAGCGGAAGGCCTCTCTACATGGCTCCCCGCTCGAGCGTGAACTTCCCCGCTCGAGCGGACACCATGTCGGCAGAAAATACTGGGAGCTCGAAATTTACGCTCGAGCGGCGGTTCTCCCGCTCGAGCGGACATCAAATTTTCTGGGTTTTCCAGAATGTGTTCTTGAGCTTCAACTTGATATTCAAAGGTTCAAAATGCATGTTTTTGTCTTAATCTTCACATATACATATACTAACATGGTATAAATACCAAATTACATCATTATGAAGCTCAATTTCACAATTTAATCACATGCATGTCCCAAATTAACCCAAACTCATCACCAACACATCAAATTCAAACATGCAAAGCTTACACCTCCATGATCTTCACTTGTATGTGAGAGATATTCATTATTCTCAACTAAATTGGTGAAGAAATGATCAAATACATGGTGTTCACACAAGATTCATCATGGATTACACACTTTGTGCTCAATTATGGAAATTCATAGCGATTTCCTACATGCATGCATCTATGGACTTTAAATTCAACAAACACAACTCAATCCATAGTCTAACTCACTAATTAATCTTCGATTCCCCAAAAATTACAAATCAAACTCATGAGTCAAAGGGTTGATTACTCACCTAGAAGCTCAATCTCCCAAATGTATGCTTAATTCTTGAGTTCAACCTTCCAATTTTTCAAACTTGGGCCAAACACATAATTTTCCCCCTTGCCCCTTCTCTAGCTGACCCTCTCCCTTTCTTAGAGTTTATAATCAGCCAAAATGAAGATAAAAGGGAGAAATTGAGTGTATAGTGCCTTTATTAAAAGCCCCTTTGGTCACATTATTTTAATATCAAATAATAGGGCACTAATTCACCAATTAAATCAATTTAATCTGATCCGAATCAATTTCTAATTAAATTTCACCGTAAGCTCTAAAAATTATACCAATCACAATGGCATAATCAATTTCGCTTTCAGTGGCCGATAGGGCCTTCAATTTAAATTCCAAAGTAGATAATCAAACAGATATTCCTACGGTGAACAGATAAAAATTCAAAACCACATATTTTCAGATAATGGCACACGAAATCATATCAAAACACATAATCACATTTGTATTAAGGACCAATTAGCATAATAAGGGACAGGGTTATCACAATCTTCCCCCCTTTAGGAAGTTTGGTCTTCCAAACTTATTTTTCCTCTAGCTGAAAACAATTTGGAATACTTTCTTATTCAACGGTTCCAATCCTTCTGATAATTATCTGCTTAGTTTCAAAATCAAGCAACACTCTGTTCTCAATCAATCAGAGACTTACCTTTCCCGCCATACAAGGCTTGTATAGTGCCATACCGAAACTAGAGTGTGAGCTGTTGTTGTAAGCAAAGCCTACTAACGATGGATAGATTTTTTCAATTCCCCGAAAATCTAAAGCACACATTTGGAACATTTCTCCCATAGTCTAAAAAGTTCTTTCTAATCATACATTAATCTGCGGATGGAAAGCAACGCTGAATCCCAATTTAGTTCCCATTGCCTCTTGAAGACTCGTAAGAATTCAAACATATTTTAGGATTCCTGTCTAAAACAATAGATACTGGGACCTCAGGCAAACAAGCAATCTTATCGATGTAAGCAGTGGCTAGTCTACAAGCATCATACGAAAATTTTACAGGGAGGAAACGAGCAAACTTAGTAATTCCATATACAATAACCCAAACGAGACTCATACCTTGGGTGTCCGAGGTAGTTCCACAATGAAATTCGTAGTCACATATTTCCATTTCCATTCCGAAATAGAGAGAGGTTGCAGTAGCTCCGCCAACATCTGTTATTCAGCTTTGACTCGTTGGCACCGAAAACATTCAGACACAAATTCAACAATTTCCTTCTTCACGATAGGTCGCCAACATATTTGTTTCAAATGCCAACTAACCTTACCATAGAAGTTTGATCCATTTCCTTGTCACAGAAGTTCAATTCATTCCTCAATAATTCCGCAATTCACAACCCAATTCAGTGCTTAGTTTAGTGACTCATCACAGTTATCCGAGGTTAACCAAAAGTCTTCAGGAATATGAAGTGGATCTAGATACTGATTCCCGAATCAACAAAGGTAGCATCGAAGCAATCAATTTCTAACACAATACACGTGCCTTCAATTCATTCAACAGTTTACGGTTTACAATTCAGTCCACATTCAATCCCCTGTTCTATCAAGTCTTTCCGTATTATCTGATAACCGTCAAAAGCATAAGGCAATGCATATACAAATCCCCATGATGTCAAAGACAATATCAAAGGAGTCAATCACATATTAAGCACAATTTACACATCCCCAGAGCCCCAATTACAGAATATAATGGCACTGAGCAGTTATTTACACAGAGCGTACTGAATTCACACACTTTCGGATAATTAGGGTTTTTCAAAGCTCCTTTGATGCTAATAACATCCACATAATACCAAAGGATGACATTCCGGACAAAACAAAGGAATAATCGTCTCGGAATCAAAGCACACTCGTTCACAACCGTCGGTGGCCGACTCGAGATCGATTAAACAAACCCACCCGTACAAAACCGTCGGTGTCAAAAGAGATATCTCAACAAAGGTGCTACATAGGCTTAACGTCCCCTAGCACAAAAGGACGCCCCAAGAATGTCATCAAAACAAACATAATACCACTCACCATAACCTGATTTCCCAAAATCCGATAACACTGAAGCAACTACTCTCCCATACAAAACATATTCTGATCAGTCAAGGATAAATGTTCAGTACTGCCTATAGTCAAATCAATCTGCTGCCATCGGTTCCCATAGCGTCCAACAAAGAAGAATGTGACAATACACAAGCATTGTTCCATAAAACTCCCAATCACTGGATTTGCTCAATCCCGTTCACTTGTAACACGTATGTCTCCAACAACTATAGGTCGGTTCTTCATAGTGTTCATGGTTAGATCGGCCTGTTGATAGCCCACAAAAGGTCTTTCAAATAAGTCCAGTACTCCAAACGGATTCAAGTTTTGGGTCTATCAGTTTTTCTGCCAGGAATAATCTGGCCATTTATTTATACATGATTCTTAATCCCCTTTTTACAAAATCAGATTAGATAGAGGGTCTTATCGATCAATCCAAGCAAAGGTCTTGCCAAATTAAGTCAAACAAAGGCCCCATCAAATTATATCCAATGAGGGTTCTACCGGGCCAAACCAGACAAAGGTTCTATCGGATCAAATCAGATAAAACTTTTCTCAAATAGAGTACATTTGGTTCTGTAAGGCATACTTCGTTTGCTTAGGTACATGGTTGATAGTTTCACAACTATTCTAAGTTCATCAGTCCTCAAAGTCATATCGGTTCAATACTCAATCTCAGTTCAGTACCCAATGCTGTCTGTAAGCTTTGCCAGAATCTCGAAGTAAACTTCGAATCCCTATCAGAAACAATGGACACAAGCACTCCATGCAGTCTAACAATTTCATCAATATAGATTACAGCTAATTTGTCCGCATTATAAATTGTTTTGACAGGTAAGAAGCGAGCAGATTTCGTCAGTCTATCAACAATAACCCAAATTGAATCCATACCTTTACTGGAGCGAGGTAAACCAACAATGAAATCCATGGTAATATGTTCCCATTTCCACTCCGGTATCGGTAAGGGTTGCAATAAACCTGCGGGTCGTTGATGTTCGGCTTTAACTTGTTGGCAATGAAGACATCTCGATACAAAATCAGCAATTTCTTTCTTCATTCTCGGCCACCAGAAATTCAGTTTCAACTCTTGGTACATTTTCGTATTTCCTGGGTGGATAGACAATTTTGAATTGTGGCCTTCTTGCAGAATTCTCCTTTTCAGTTCAGAATCATTCGGTACATACAATCTTCCTTGAAATTTCAACACATTATTCTCAAATTTGAAATCCGACCTCGGTTTGGATTCTCGTTCTTCGATGATCTTCTTCAAGAAGTCATCATGTTGCTATTTCTCTTTAATTTCCTCAATCAGTGTCGGTTGAGCAGGAATGGCAGCTAATGTTCTACCTTGTTCGCGCAAAACAATCTCAAGTTCAAGTCTTTCAAGGTCGCATAGCAATTCTTTCTGTGTGAAGAAGTATTTCAAACTCTTGTGGTCTGTATACACCTCACATGTCGCCCCATAAAGGTAGTGACGCCAGATTTTCAGTGCAAACACTACTGCAGCAAGTTCTAGATCATGGGTTGGGTAGTTCTTTTCATGCGGTCTCAGTTGTCGGGAAGCATACGCAATCACTTTACCGTTCTGCATTAAAACACATCCCAAACCCTTATAAGAAGCATCACTATATACAGTATAACCATCCGTACCTGAGGGTAAGGTGAGAACTGGTGCAGTCACGAGTCGAGTTTTCAACTCTTGAAAAGCTGATTCCCCCTGGTCGGTCCAGTCAAATGATATCCCCTTCTGAGTCAGCTGTTCAGTGGTAGGGCAATTTTGGAGAAGTCTTTGACAAATCTTCTGTAATACCCGGCTAAGCCTAGAAAACTTCAGACTTCAGTAACATTTGTTGGTATAGGCCAATTTACCACTGCTTCAATTTTCTGTGGATCAACTGAAATTCCATCCTTACTGATCACATGCCCCAAAAACATAACATTATCGAGCCAAAATTCACATTTAGTCAGTTTTGCATACAGTTTCTGTTCTCTTAGGGTCTGCAAAGCAATTCTCAAATGATGTTCATGTTCCTCAGTGCTTTTGGAATAAATTAAAATGACATCTATGAACACAACTACAAAGTCATCAAGGTATGGTTTAAAAATTCTGTTCATGAGGTCCATATATGCAGCAGGTGTATTGGTGACTCCGAAAGGCATAACTAAGAATTCATAATGTCCGTACCTCGTTTGAAAAGTAGTCTTTTCAATGTCCCCTGTCTTGATTTTCAACTGGTGGTATCTAGATCTAAGGTCAATTTTGGAGAACACTTGGGCACCCTGTAACTGGTCAAATAAATCATCAATGCGAGGCAATGGATATTTATTTTTCACTGTTACCTTGTTCAGTTCACGGCAGTCAATGCAGAGTCTCAATGAGCCGTCTTTCTTTTTCACAAATAAGACTGGCGCGCCCCATGGTGAAGTACTGGGCCTAATGAACTTCTTATCTAACAGTTCTTGCAGTTGAACTTTCAGTTCTTTCAATTCGATAGGTGTCATTCTGTACGGAGCTTTAGATACTGGCTGTGTACCCGGAATCACATCAATGGTGAACTCAATGTCCCTATCAATCAAATCCCCTGGCAAATCATCTGGGAAGACATCTGGGAATTCTCTTACTATAGGAATGCTGTTCACATTAGCTTTATCATCAGTAGGTACAGTCAATACAGAACACAGATACCCTTTACACCCTTTTCTAATCAGTTTAAAAGCTTTCATGGATGAAATCAGATATGGGGGAGGTACTACTTCAACTCCATTAAACACGAATTCAGGCAATCCAGTTGGACAGAAAATAACTTGTTTTGTTACACAATCTATGGTGGCATGATATTTTGTTAACCAGTCCATTCCCAATATTACATCAAAATGGTCAATGTTCAATGGCAATAAATCAATATATAAATGCGCATCTTCAATAATAATCTCACATGCAGGGTACATATAAGCACAAGTCATAGATCCCCCGACAGGTGAAGATACAACTAACAAGTAATTCATGGGTTCCAATGGTCTATTCAATTTTCGCGAAAAAGCATGCGATACATATGAATGTGTAGACCCCGAATCAATCAGAACATATGCATTTTAAGCACAAATTGAACGTATACCTGATACAACAGTCTCGGTATTCTGCACATCTCCCGGTATGAGTGCGAACACTCGGCCTTGCCTCATAGGCTCTTTTCCAGTAGCTTTAGGGTTAGGTTTTGGTGCAACAGTTGATGTTGCTGTGCTAGGCACAGCTTTACTATGGCCTTGAGGAGTGGAAGGGCAATCTTTAACTATGTGGCCCACCTTGCCACACCTGTAACAAGCACCAGAAATTTTATAACAAACTCCCTTATGGTTCTTACCTCACTCAGAACAGGGCGGTATTGAACGGTTCCCTTGACTAGAACTAGTCGTTGACCCTGTATTCTGCTTTTTGTTCAACGGATTGTTCCTACCTTTCTTGAATTTAAGGCCTTGTCTCTTACCATGCCATTCAGACGCTGGTGTTTCAGTTTGTTTCAGTGCTTCAATATTTGATTCAGCTATAATGGCCCGGTCAAGAACATCCACATACTTGTGCAATTTCAACACATTAATTATGTCAAGTACTTCGACATTAAGGCTGCCTTCGAATTTCCTGGCCTTCTTATAGTCAGTGTCAACCATGTGTGGTGCATATCTGGCAAGTTCAGTAAATTTCGATTCATATTCAGCAACAGACATGGTACCTTGCCTCAACTGTTCAAATTCAGTCACTTTGCGGTCTCAGACACACTGTGGAAAGTATTTCTCAAAGAAGGACTCTTTAAACTGAGCCCAATTCATAGCAGTATTGGTGTCGCGTACTAACATCCACCACCTTCTGGCCTCTTCTTGTAAGGTGAAGGTAGCCAATAGCACTTTGTGTGCTTCAGAACACGGAAAGACTTCAAATAATTTTTCAGTTTCTAGCACCCATGCCTCGGCTTTTAATGGTTCAAGGCCTCCCTAGCATGACGGCGGTTTCATCTTACTGAACTTTTGCGTTAGAGTGATGATGTCATCATTCACATTTTGTTCTGGCTGTACTGGAGGAGGTGGGGGCTGTTGGTTCTGTTGTTGCTGTTGTCTTAGGGCCTCAGTCAACATTTCAACTATTTTTTCTAATCTCGCCATTCTGGCGTTAGATGATTCAGTTTTATCAGTAGTCCTTGCATTGTCCATTTCACTATATACAACACAGTAATAATAAACATAGGAAGTTGCATACTTTAAACATATTAACACATTAGCACATATATTCATGCCAGGGCCACACACACTTTTCAATGCTTATTCAATGCCCTAATCATTTTCTAGGACATCCTATAGCTCATTTGGACACGTGTGTGCGGTATAACTCGCGGTTTAGAAACGCTCTGATACCACTCTGTCACGACCCAAACCCCCCCCTATGGGTTTAGTACCGTAACTGGCTAGTAATCCGAGATTACCGAAGGCCTACTTAACAGTGAAACAGTAATACAGAGTACAGGGGCTGGCGGAAGCCAATACAATAATTAAAAGATGTCCACTGAGCTGTGACAGTCTGTATGCAAAAAGACTTTTCAAGCATATATGCAGTCAGTACCAAAACAGTATGCACAGTATTACAATTATCCAGATCAGGGACTTGATCCCTATTAAGGCAGTACAGTACAAAAACATTCAGTCTATACAGATCAGAAACAAAAAGGGGAAAACTAAAAGACCCCAAACAGCCTCGGCTTGAACAGTTTTGAAACCTCAAAGTGAGGCACAAAGGTTGGCTTGACAAAACAAGAGATTATCCTGACGCCTCTAGCAACGGTCCGGTGCCTGTACACCTACATATATATATGAGCAGTGAGCTAAAGCCTAGTGAATAACATATGCATAAAGAGGTTAAGAATAAATGTCCTTTCAGTATTGAAAATAGTCAATTGAATCAGTATATCAGTTATTCAGTCATAGCAGTCATATGTGGTGCATCCAATTGCAAAACAGTACAGTAGGTCTAAACAGACCGAACAGTCAGTTGACGGCCATCATATCAATAAACAGTAGTGGTTCCAACATGGGAATCGACAGAGATCTCTGTAACAGTAGCAGTACAGTACAGTAACAGTAAATTGCTATGGATGCCACGAATACAGTTCGCAATTAGGACAAGCATTCATTCAGTAAACAATGATAATTCATAAAACAGTTTGGTCATTCGTTCAGAAAGTAATCTCAATTAAACATATCTTTACAACATTGTTACTCACAGAGTTCTAGGCTACAGATAAGCTAGAGCGTCTCTGGATGCCAACCCTACACAGTTACAGAACGAACACACACTAAGCTACACAGTCGGGAAAAATAATAACTTAATCCCTAATTTGCCTCGGTGTGGTTCTACATCAATATCCTCATTAAGATGCTTTAAACTAGGCCTAGGAATGCCTAGGATGGAATGAGAATGCAAAGATGCACTTTAAAAACATTTTCAGAATTTTCAGAAAACAGAGGTCCCGCTCGAGCGTGGCTTTCCCCGCTCGAGCGGACATGCAGACAAAGGTTCCCTGCTCGAGCGTCACTTTCCCCGCACGAGCGGACTACAAAATATAGCAAAAGTACTGGATGTGTAAAAATCACGCTCAATGGGCGCTCAACACCCGCTCGTGCGTGTGACACAAGTCCCCGCTCGAGCGTGCATTTCCCCGCTCGAGCGGACTGCAAAATAATGCAAAGTGCTAGGAGCACGTATTCCACGCTCGAGCGCCACTTTCCCCGCTCGAGCGTGAGTCCAAATTCTGGAAATTCCATATTTGAACCTCAAGCTCAAAACCAAGTTTCAATGCATCAAATTCAATCCTTTTGGGCTGATTTTCTGGAAAACACTTCAAAACTCATAATATAACATGTTTCAAAGCTCAATTTGAGAAATCAAAGCCCAAGGGTAGTTCAATTAAACACAATTTCAAACCAATCTTTATGAACGAAATAAGAACTTTACATGCATGTGTTCAATAAATTCAAGGCTCCAAATACATGCTCAAATGAGCTCATTACCTCAAAAGAAGATGAATTCATGAACTATACTTAAGTTATGGACATGCATGTGAGGAATTTATGAACTACAACCTCAAAACTTCAAAATATAGACATGCATGCAAGAATTAAACTCTTAATTCAACACATTAAGCCATAGCTTGGCTCTAAACTTCAAAATTAACATAGACCATGCAAGGCACAACTTAGACTCACAACCAAGGAGATGAGTTCTAACCTTAGGTCTTCAAACTCAAGAATATAAGCTCAATTGCACAAATCCTCTACAATTTCTTCAAGTCTCCAAGCAAAACTTTCAAGAACAACTCAATTCTCTCACACTCTCTCTCTTGGTCGGTTGAGGGCTCAAGAAATGGCTAAGGAAATGATATATCTAATGTATAATTCAAGCCTCAAAATATGATATGAAGTGGGCCACTAAGTGGCAAAGTTGTAAATAAGGCCAACTCCTGTAATTTAGCTTATTTAATCTAATTTAATCATACCAAATCACATTTCAGATAAATACACCATAAAATCACATTAATTCTAATTAGCACAAAACATCAATCAATTTCAAATTCGGCCGCCAGTAAGGCCTTCAATTTGCAGTTTAAAGCATAAAACACGAACAGATCATTAAACAGTTAACAGATAGATACGCATTTAAACTAGCACATTAAATCGATCAGTTCAGTAATTCAGTCAGTCAGTCAATTAACATGCTTAATCATAGCTTAGCACTAATCAGTAGTGTTATCAGTAAACAGTGGTGAGGGTTGTTACAGTATATATCATAATCAATATAGCAGTTCTCAAATAAGTCTTAGATGCAAGCACATGGTACACGGTAACACATTAAACAAGGTTCTTCGATTACACATAATATAGGATTTGTCACGCAGAGGTTCCAAATCAGTCACAAAACATAGGTTGACGAGTCAAGCTTAATATAGTCACATAGTCCAGTCAATTTTCTACCAATCAGAATACATGATCTCACAATTTATAGAGTTCATTATTTGGGGTGCTCAACCCGGTCACAAAATCATAGAGTCATAATTCCAGTGGTTCAGTCTTTAAAGACAGTAATATAATAAATTACCCCGAGCATAGGTCCAGATGTACATGTGCATGTACAAAGTTAATCGATATCCCAATACATTCAATGAATACGGTCTCGATCTTGTGGCTCTAACCAATCTAGATACATATGCAGCAGATACGGGGAAAAAAAAGATACCAATCCGAATCAATTAATATCCCAAGCAAAGATGTGCACATGTACTAATTCAGAATCAATCATCATATAAGCATTCGTTTATAAACAGTATAGATACCTGGGATAACGATCGCAGTATTCTGAGTGCTTTCTGGGATGAGTGCAATTACTCTATCCTGATTAGCAATTCCTACCATTGGTACGAATCTAGCTGAGGTAGAAGATTTATTCACATTTTGTCCAGTTCGGGGACAGTTCCTTACCATATGGTCCATTTTACCACACTTAGAACGAGCCCAGAAGTCCGATAACAAACCCCTCGGCGTTTCTTACACTGATGGTGGCAAAGGTTCTCACCGTAGTGGCAACTGACGTTGTTGTCTCAAAACCTTTGCTATTTCTTGTACTATTCTTTCCAGTCTATCAAGTCGGGCTATGGAAGAGTCTGCCAACTTGTGTGCCCTTACTTTATCTGTGTTCTACACAAATTCTTATTAAGCCTTGCCAAATACTGGGATGCCCAATACAAAGATAAACACAGATACACATGCGTACATTCGCACATAGGCACATTGTTATTTTCTCATTTTATGTATCGACAGGACACAATTAATCACATACGTAACAGATGATTTCACACTTATCAGATATCGCATGCTGAACACTTACTAAGTAATTATATACTCAAATCACGTTCATATTTCACATAGACACCCATTGGCATAATCGAATGCACATAAGCAACCTTTCATGATTCATATGTTCATATATGTGCCTTATAACTGAACAAACTTGTTGTACACATTAGTGCAACAATTCACATCTCATATTATCACATGTTCTCAATATTTGATTAAACTTGCATTATACTTTGTACAAAAGATTCACAAGTATGCATATACTAAAAAGCGTACGTATTCAAACAATTTGCAATGCAAGCGAATCACAAACTTATAACATATATTCGTTCATATTAAACATTTAAGCGTATTCTTGATGCTTTCAGATTCATACTTATCACATGAATGCATCCTAGATCTTTTCTACACGCTTATTGCTCTTTTGGACAAGTGTGTGAGTTATTAACTCCTGCTCTGATACCACTCTGTCATGACTCGAACCCGCCCCTATGGGTTAAGGCCATAACCGGCCAATAATCACGAGATTACCTATGGCCTCAAACCAAATAAGACAAAACTCATCAGAGTAAAGGGCCCAAACGAAAGAAAGTTTCAAACTTTGTCCATAGAGCCGTGCTTGTATGCACATCATAACATTCCACATTTACATATGTTAATAACTCACAACAGAAAGTATAGTAGCATAAGGTTTTGTATATACAGGATCACTCAAATCTAAGTCAGCCAAACAAAACTATACACAGACGTATACCAAAGTCCTCGCCAACATGACGAAATACACAGAATGGCAAAAGGGCGAAGACGTGTCTCGTGCGTGAGACGTAAGGGCTGACTCTTCAAAACTTTGGTTGTTCCATACAGACTTCACTGAGGCTGGGTCTGGACCTCTCTTGGCTCACGTACAGACACATGAATGAGCGTGAGCGATAGCCCAGTGAATAATATCAAATAAAGAAGTCATACAAACGATATGTAGAACAACATGCTCCAAACGGCCTTGGGCCCAATTCATATTTCTATGTAACATGTATATACACAATTAAGTCAAGTGACTGCAGTTCCAAACATACTGGCCTTTGGCCATTTATCTTCCCATATCAAACTGGCCTTTGGTCCATTCAAACTTGCATTTATATCAAACTGGCCTTTGACCCATTAAAATGACAGACTGGCCTTTGGCCCATTCATTCATTCACGTCAAAACGGCCTCTGGCCCATCCATTCATTCTTTGTCAGAACGGCCTCTGGCTCATCCATTCATGTCAAAACGGCCTCTGGCCCACCCATTCATTCTTTGTCAGAACGGCCTCTGGCCCATCCATTCATGTCAAAACGGCCTCTGGCCCATCCATTCATTCTCTGTCAGAACGGCCTCTGGCCTATCCATTCATGTCAAAACGGCCTCTGGCCCATTTATTCATGTCAAAACGGCCTCTGGCCCATTCATTCATTCTTTGTCAGAACGGCCTCTAGCCCATCCATTCATGTCAAAACGGCCTCTGGCCCATTCATTCATGTCAAACTGTTATTCGTGTCGGATTATCATTCGTGTCAGATCATCCGACTATCATTGGTGTCAGATCATTTGTATCAAATCACTATTCGTATCAGACGGCCTTTGGCCCAATACATAGCATAACAGATATTTGTCCCCAATTTAGTATAGCAACTTACAAGACTTATATGAAAGTAAGCAAATGGACAAATAACATACTTCAGATATCTTTGTTAAGAGATTACTCACAGTGATCGGCTGATTGATCTGCCATGGAGCTCGACCCTACACGTACCATGAACACAAAAGGGTCACTAACAATTCAATCCATTCTAAATTCACATTTTTCCTCTTTAGGCCTCATTCTTATCTCTTTACCTCAATTACAATGCTCAATGCATGTCTAAGAGTACTTAGAAGTGAAAGAGAACGGAAAATGGAACTCAGAATGCCTTTTCAAAATTTTAGAAAACAGGGTCCCCGCTCGAGCGTGGACTTCCCCGCTCGAGTGGACCCATGAGGCCTGCAAAAGTACTGGTTATGTCGAATTTACGCTCGATTGTGCACTCTGGCGCTCGAGTAGAAGGCCTCTCTACCTGGCTTCCCCGCTCGAGCGTGAACTTCCCCCTCGAGCGTGAACTTCCCCACTCGAGCGGACACCATGTCTGCAGAAAATACTGGGAGCTCGAAATTCACGCTCGAGCGGCGGTTCTCCCGCTCGAGCGGACGTCAAATTTTCTAGGTTTTCCAGAATGTGTTCTTGAGTTTCAACTTGATCAACTTGATATTCAAAAGGTTCAAAATGCATGTTTTTGTCTTAATCTTCAGATATACATATACTAACATGGTATAAATACCAAATTACATCATTATGAAGCTCAATTTCACAATTTAATCACATGCACGTCCCGAATTAACCCAAACTCATCACCAACACATCAAATTCAAACATGCAAAGCTTACACTTCCAGGATCTTCACTTGCATGTGAGAGATATTCATTATTCCCAACTAAATTGGTGAAGAAATGATCAAATACATGGATTTCACACAAGATTCATCATGGATTACACACTTTGTGCTCAATTATGGAAATTCATAGTGATTTCCTACATGTATGCATCTATGGACTTTAAATTCAACAAACACAACTCAATCCATAGTCTAACTCACTGATTAATCTTCGATTCCCCGAAAATTACAAATCAAACTCATGAGTCAAAGGGTTGATTACTCACATAGAAGCTCAATCTCCCCAATGTATGCTTAATTCTTGAGTTCAACCTTCCAATTTTTCAAACTTGGGCCAAACACATAATTTTCCCCCTTGCTCCTTCTCTAGCCGACCCTCTCCCTTTCTTAGAGTTTATAATTAGCCAAAATGAAGATAAAAGGGAGAAATTGAGTGTATAGTGCCTTTATTAAAAGCCCCTTTGGTCACATTATTTTAATATCAAATAATAGGGCACTAATTCACTAATTAAATCAATTTAATCTGATCCGAATCAATTTCTAATTAAATTTCACCGTAGGCTCTAAAAATTATGCCAATCACAATGGCGTAATCAATTTCGCTTTCGGTGGCCGATAGGGCCTTCAATTTAAATTCCAAAGTAGATAATCAAACAGATATTCCTACGGTGAACAGATAGAAATTCAAAACCACATATTTTCACATAATGGCACACAAAATCATATCAAAACACATAATCACATTTGTATTAAGGACCAATTAGCATAATAGGGGATAGGGTTATCACAATCTTCCCCTCTTTAAAAAGTTTGGTCCTCCAAACTTATTTTTCCTTTAGCTGAAAACAATTCGGAATACTTTCTTATTCAACGGTTCCAATCCTTCTGATAATTATCTGCTTAGTTTCAAAATCAAGCAACACTCTGTTCTCAATCAATCAGAGACTTACCTTTCCTGCCATACAAGGCTTGTATAGTGCCATACCGAAACTAGAGTGTGAGCTGTTGTTGTAAGCGAACCTGCCAACGATGGATAGATTTTTTCAATTCCCCGAAAATCTAAAGCACACATTTGGAACGTTTCTCCCAGAGTCTAAAAAGTTCTTTCTAATCATACATTAATCTGCGGATGGAAAGCAGCGCTGAATCCCAATTTAGTTCCCATTGCCTCTTGAAGACTCGTCAAAATTCAAACATATTTTAGGATTCCTGTCTAAAACAATAGATACTGGGACCTCAGGCAAACAAGCAATCTTATCGATGTAAGCAGTGGCTAGTCTACAAGCATCATACGAAAATTTTACAGGGAGGAAACGAGCAAACTTAGTAATTCCGTATACAATAACCCAAACGAGACTCATACCTTGGGTGTCCGAGGTAGTCCCACAATGAAATTCGTAGTCACATATTTCCATTTCCATTCCGACATAGAGAGAGGTTGCAGTAGCTTCGCCAACATCTGTTATTCAGCTTTGACTCGTTGGCACCGAAAACATTCAGACACAAATTCAACAATTTCCTTCTTCACAATAGGTTGCCAACATATTTGTTTCAAATGCCAACTAACCTTACCATAGAAGTTTGATCCATTTCCTTGTCACAGAAGTTCAATTCATTCCTCAATAATTCCGTAATTCACAACCCAATTCAGTGCTTAGTTTAGTGACTCATCACAGTTATCCAAGGTTAACCAAAAGTCTTCAGGAATATGAAGTCGATCTAGATACTGATTCCCAAATCAACACAGGTAGCATCGAAGCAATCAATTTCTAATGCAATACACGTGCCCTCAATTCATTCAACAGTTTACGGTTTACAATTCAGTCCACATTCAATCCCCTGTTCTATCAAGTCTTTCCGTATTATTTGATAACCGTCAAAAGCATAAGGCAATGCATATACAAATCCCCATGATGTCAAAGACAATATCAAAGGAGTCAATCACATATTAAGCACAATTTACACATCCCCAGAGCCCCAATTACAGAATATAATGGCACTGAGCAGTTATTTACACAGAGCGCACTGAATTCACACACTTTCGGATAATTAGGGTTTTTCAAAGCTCCTTTGATGCTAATAACATCCACATAATACCAAAGGATGACATTCCGGACAAAACAAAGGAATAATCGTCTCGGAATCAAAGCACACCTGTTCATAACCGTCGGAGGCTGACTCGAGATCGATTAAACAAACCCACCCGTACAAAACCGTCGGTGTCAAAAGAGATATCTCAACAAAGGTGCTACATAGGTTTAACGTCCCCTAGCACAAAAGGACGCCGCAAGAATGTCATCAAAACAAACATAATACCACTCACCATAACCTGATTTCCCAAAATCCGATAACACTGAAGCAACTACTCTCCCATACAAAACATAATCTGATCAGTCAAGGATGAATGTTCAGTACTGCTTATAGTCAAATCAATCTGCTGCCATCGGTTCCCATAGCGTCCAACAAACAAGAATGTGACAATACACAAGCATTGTTCCTTAAAACTCCCAATCACTGGATTTGCTCAATCTCGTTCACTTGTAACACGTATGTCTCCAACAACTATAGGTCGGTTCTTCATAGTGTTCATGGTTAGATCGGTCTGTTGATAGCCCACAAAAGGTCTTTCAAATAAGCCCAGTACTCCAAACAGATTCATGTTTTGGGTCTATCAGTTTTTCTGCCAGGAATAATTTGGCCATTTATTTATACATGATTCCTAATCCCCTTTTTACAAAATCAGATTAGATAGAGGGTCTTATCGATCAATCCAAGGAAAGGTCTTGCCAAATTAAGTCAAACAAAGGCCCCATCAAATTATATCCAATGAGGGTTCTACCGGGCCAAACCAGACAAAGGTTCTATCGGATCAAATCAGATGAAAATTTTCTCAAATAGAGTACATTTGGTTCTGTAAGGCATACTTTGTTTGCTTAGGTACATGGTTGATAGTTTCACAACTGTTCTAAGTTCATCAGTCCTCAAAGTCATATCGGAGTCATTCATCACATCCGTTCATATCAAAGTACTTCAAGTCATGTACAATATAGCATTGTCCACAGAAGTTCAGGTGTAGTTGCGTATGCATGCAGTTGTTCATATCAGGAGGTATGTATCATAATCAACATAGCAGTTCTCAAATAAGTCTTAGATGCAAGCACATGGTACACAGTAACACATTAAACAAGGTTCTTCGATTACACATAATATAGGATTTGTCATGCAGAGGTACCAAATCAGTCACAAAACATAGGTTGACGAGTCAAGCTTAATATAGTCACATAGTCCAGTCAATTTTCTACCAATCAAAATACATGATCTCACAATTTATAGAGTTCATTATTTGGGGTGCTCAACCCGGTCACACAATCACAGAGTCATAATTCCAGTGGTTCAGTCTTTAAAGACAATAATATAATAAATTACCCCGAGCATAGGTCCAGATGTACATGTGCATGTACAAAGTTAATCGATATCCCAATACATTCAATGAATACGGTCTCGATCTTGTGGGTCTAACCAATCCAGATACATATGCAGCAGATACGGAAAAAAAAAAAAGATGCCGATCCGAATCAATTAATATCCCAAGCAAAGATGTGCACATGTACTAATTCAGAATCAATCATCACATAAGCATTCGTTTATAAACAGTATAGATACCTGGGATAACGATCGCAGTATTCTGAGTTCTTTCTGGGATGAGTGCAATTACTATATCCTGATTAGCAATTCCTACCATTGGTACGAATCTAGCTGAGGTAGAAGATTTATTCACATTTTGTCCAGTTCGGGGACAGTTCCTTACCATATGGTCCATTTTACCACACCTATAACGAGCCCAGAAGTCCGATAACAAACCCCTCGGCGTTTCTTACACTGATGGTGGCAAAGGTTCTCACCGTAGTGGCAATTGACGTTGTTGTCTCAAAACCTCTGCCATTTCTTGTACTATTCTTTCCAGTCTATCAAGTCGGACTATGGAAGAGTCTGCCAACTCGTATGCCCATACTTTATCTGTGTTCTACACAAATTCTTATTAAGCCTTGCCAAATACTGGGATGCCCAATACGAAGATAAACACAGATACACATGCGTACATTCGCACATAGGCACATTGTTATTTTCTCATTTTATGTATCGACAAGACACAATTAATCACATACGTAACAGATGATTGCACACTTATCAGATATCGCATGCTGAACACTTACTAAGTAATTATATACTCAAATCACGTTCATATTTCACATAGACACCCATTGGCATAATCGAATGCACATAAGCAACCTTTCATGATTCATATGTTCATATATGTGTCTTATAACAAAACAAACTTGTTGTACACATTAGTGCAACAATTCACATCTCATATTATCACATGTTCTCAATATTTGATTAAACTTGCATTATATTTTGTACAAAGGATTCACAGGTATGCATATACTAAAAAGCATACGTATTCAAACAATTTGCAATGCAAGCAAATCACAAACTTATAACATATATTTGTTCATATTAAACATTTAAGCGTATTCTTGATGCTTTCAGATTCATACTTATCACATGAATGCATCCTAGATCTTTTCTAGACGCTTATTGCTCTTTTCGACAAGTGTGTGAGTTATTAACTCATGCTCTGATACCACTCTGTCACTGCCCGAACCCGCCCCTATGGGTTAAGGCCATAACCGGCCAATAATCACGAGATTACCTATGGCCTCAAGCCAAATAAGACAAAACTCATCAGAGTAAAGGGGCCAAACGAAAGAAAGTTTCAAACTTTGTCCATAGAGCCGTGCTTGTATGCACATCATAACATTCCACATTTACATATGTTAATAACTCACAACAGAAAGTATAGTAGCATAAGGTTTTGTACATACAGGATCATTCAAATCTAAGTCAGCCAAACAAAACTATACACAGACGTATACCAAAGTCCTCGCCAACATGACGAAATACACAGAATGGCAAAAGGGCGAAGACGTGTCTCGTGCGTGAGACGTAAGGGCTGACTCTTCAAAACTTTGGTTGTTCCATACAGACTTCACTGAGGCTGGGTCTGGACCTCTCTTGGCTCACCTACAGACACATGAATGAGCATGAGCGATAGCCCAGTGAATAATATCAAATAAAGAAGTCATACAAACGATATGTAGAACAACATGCTCCAAACGGCCTTGGGCCCAATTCATATTTCTATGTAACATGTATATACACAATTTCAATCAAGTGACTGCAGTTCCAAACATACTGGCCTTTGGCCATTTATCTTCCCATATCAAACTGGCTTTTGGCCCATTCAAACTTGCATTTATATCAAACTGGCCTTTGGCCCATTAAAATGACAGACTGGCCTTTGGCCCATTCATTCATTCACGTCAAAACGGCCTCTGGCCCATCCATTCATTCTTTGTCAGAACGGCCTCTGGCTCATCTATTCATGTCAAAATGGCCTCTGGCCCATCCATTCATTCTTTGTCAGAACGGCCTCTGGCCCATCCATTCATGTCAAAACGACCTCTGGCCCATCCATTCATTCTTTGTCAGAACGGCCTCTGGCCTATCCATTCATGTCAAAACGGCCTCTGGCCCTTTCATTCATGTCAAAACGGCCTCTGGCCCATCCATTCATTCTTTGTCAGAACGGCCTCTGGCCCATCAATTCATGTCAAAACGGCCTCTGGCCCATTCATTCATGTCAAACTGTTATTCGTGTCAGATTATCATTCGTGTCAGATCATCCGACTACCATTGGTGTCAGATCATTTGTATCAGATCATTATTCGTATCAGACGGCCTTTGGCTCAATACATAGCATAACAGATATTTGTCCCCAATTTAGTTTAGCAACTTACAAGACTTATATGAAAGTAAGCAATTGGACAAATAACATACTTCAGATATCTTTGTTAAGAGATTACTCACAGTGATCGGCTGATTGATCTGCCATGGAGCTCGACCCTACACATACCATGAACACAAAAGGGTCACTAACAATTCAATCCATTCTAAATTCACATTTTTCCTCTTTAGGCCTCATTCTTATCTCTTTAACTCAATTATAATGCTCAATGCATGTCTAAGAGTACTTAGAAGTGAAAGAGAACGGACAACGGAACTCATAATGCCTTTTCAAAATTTCAGAAAACAGGGTCCCCGCTCGAGCGTGGACTTCCCCGCTCGAGCGGACCCATGAGGCCTGCAAAAGTACTGGTTATGTCGAATTTGCACTCGATCGTGCACTCTGGCGCTCGAGCAGAAGGCCTCTCTACATGGCTCCCCGCTCGAGCGTGAACTTCCCCGCTCGAGCGGACACCATGTCTGCAGAAAATACTGGGAGCTCGAAATTCACGCTCGAGCGGCGGTTGTCCCACTCGAGCGGACGTCAAATTTTCTGGGTTATCCAGAATGTGTTCTTGAGCTTCAACTTGATATTCAAAGGTTCAAAATGCATGTTTTTGGCTTAATCTTCACATATACATATACTAACATGGTATAAATACCAAATTACATCATTATGAAGCTCAATTTCACAATTTAATCACATGCACGTCCCAAATTAACCCGAACTCATCACCAACACATCAAATTCAAACATGCAAAGCTTACACCTCTATGATCTTCACTTGCATGTGAGAGATATTCATTATTCTCAACTAAATTGGTGAAGAAATGATCAAATACATGGATTTCAAACAAGATTCATCATGGATTACACACTTTGTGCTCAATTATGGAAATTCATAGTGATTTCCTACATGTATGCATCTATGGACTTTAAATTCAACAAACACAACTCAATCCATAGTCTAACTCACTGATTAATCTTCGATTCCCCGAAAATTACAAATCAAACTCATGAGTCAAAGGGTTGATTACTCACCTAGAAGCTCAATCTCCCCAATGTATGCTTAATTCTTGAGTTCAACCTTCCAATTTTTCAAACTTGGGCCAAACACATAATTTTCCCCCTTGCTCCTTCTCTAGCCGACCCTCTCCCTTTCTTAGAGTTTATAATCAGCCAAAATGAAGATAAAAGGGAGAAATTGAGTGTATAGTGCCTTTATTAAAAGCCCCTTTGGTCACATTATTTTAATATCAAATAATAGGGCACTAATTCACTAATTAAATCAATTTAATCTGATCCGAATCAATTTCTAATTAAATTTCACCGTAGGCTCTAAAAATTATGCCAATCACAATGGCGTAATCAATTTCGCTTTCGGTGGCTGATAGGGCCTTCAATTTAAATTCCAAAGTAGATAATCAAACAGATATTCCTACGGTGAACAGATAGAAATTCAAAACCACATATTTTCACCTAATGGCACACAAAATCATATCAAAACACATAATCACATTTGTATTAAGGACCAATTAGCATAATAGGGGACAGGGTTATCACAATCTTCCCCTCTTTAAAAAGTTTGGTCCTCCAAACTTATTTTTCCTTTAGCTGAAAACAATTCAGAATACTTTCTTATTCAACGGTTCCAATCCTTCTGATAATTATCTGCTTAGTTTCAAAATCAAGCAACACTCTGTTCTCAATCAATCAGAGACTTACCTTTCCTGCCATACAAGGCTTGTATAGTGCCATATCGAAACTAGAGTGTGAGCTGTTGTTGTAAGCGAAGCCTGCCAACGATGGATAGATTTTTTCAATTCCCCGAAAATCTAAAGCACACATTTGGAACATTTCTCCCAGAGTCTAAACAGTTCTTTCTAATCATACATTAATCAGCGGATGGAAAGCAGCGCTGAATCCCAATTTAGTTCCCATCGCCTCTTGAAAACTCGTCAGAATTCAAACATATTTTAGGATTCCTGTCTAAAACAATAGATACTGGGACCTCATGCAAACAAGCAATCTTATCGATGTAAGCAGTGGCCAGTCTACAAGCATCATACGAAAATTTTACAGGGAGGAAACGAGCAAACTTAGTAATTCCATATACAATAACCCAAACGAGACTCATACCTTGGGTGTCCGAGGTAGTCCCACAATGAAATTCGTAGTCACATATTTCCATTTCCATTCTGAAATAGAGAGAGGTTGCAGTAGCTCCGCCAACATCTGTTATTCAGCTTTGACTCGTTGGCACCGAAAACATTCAGACACAAATTCAACAATTTTCTTCTTCACAATAGGTCGCCAACATATTTGTTTCAAATGCCAACTAACCTTACCATAGAAGTTTGATCCATTTCCTTGTCACAGAAGTTCAATTCATTCCTCAATAATTCCGCAATTCACAACCCAATTCAATGCTTAGTTTTGTGACTCATCACAGTTATCCAAGGTTAACCAAAAGTCTTCAGGAATATGAAGTTGATCTAGATACTGATTCCTGAATCAACAAAGGTAGCATCGAAGCAATCAATTTCTAACACAATACACGTGCCCTCAATTCATTCAACAGTTTACGGTTTACAATTCAGTCCACATTCAATCCCCTGTTCTATCAAGTCTTTCCGTATTATCTGATAACCGTCAAAAGCATAAGGCAATGCATATACAAATCCCCATGATGTCAAAGACAATATCAAAGGAGTCAATCACATATTAGGCACAATTTACACATCCCCAGAGCCCCAATTACAGAATATAATGGCACTGAGCAGTTATTTACACAGAGCGTACTGATTTCACACACTTTCGGATAATTAAGGTTTTTCAAAGCTCCTTTGATGCTAATAACATCTACATAATACCAAAGGATGACATTCCAGACAAAACAAAGGAATAATCGTCTCAGAATCAAAGCACACCCGTTCACAACCGTCGGTGGCCGACTCGAGATCAATTAAACAAACCCACCTGTACAAAACCGTCGCCATCAAAAGAGATATCTCAACAAAGGTGCTACATAGGCTCAACGTCCCCTAGCACAAAATGACGCCGCAAGAATGTCATCAAAACAAACATAATACCACTCACCATAACCTGATTTCCCAAAATCTGATAACACTGAAGCAACTACTCTCCCATACAAAACATATTCTGATCAGTCAAGGATAAATGTTCAGTACTGCTTATAGTCAAATCAATCTGCTGCCATCGGTTCCCATAGCGTCCAACAAACAAGAATGTGACAATACACAAGCATTGTTCCATAAAACTCCCAATCACTGGATTTGCTCAATCCCGCTCACTTGTAACACGTATGTCTCCAACAACTATAGGTCGGTTCTTCATAGTGTTCATGGTTAGATCGGTCTGTTGATAGCGCACAAAAGGTCTTTCAAATAAGTCCAGTACTACAAACAGATTCAAGTTTTGGGTCTATCAGTTTTTCTGCCAGGAATAATCTGGCCATTTATTTATACATAATTCTTAATCCCCTTTTTACAAAATCAGATTAGATAGAGGGTCTTATCGATCAATCCAAGCAAAGGCCTTGCCAAATTAAGTCAAACAAAGGCCCCATCAAATTATATCCAATGAGGGCTCTACCGGGCCAAACCAGACAAAGGTTCTATCGGATCAAATCAGATAAAAATTTTCTCAAAAAGAGTGCATTTGGTTCTGTAAGGCACACTTCGTTTGCTTAGGTACATGGTTGATAGTTTCACAACTGTTCTAAGTTCATCAATCCTCAAAGTCATATTGGAGTCATTCATCACATCCGTTCATATCAAAGTACTTCAAGTCATGTACAATATAGCATTGTCCACAGAAGTTCAGGTGTAGTTGCGTATGCATGCAGTTGTTCATATCAGGAGGTATGTATCATAATCAATATAGCAGTTCTCAAATAAGTCTTAGATGCAAGCACATGGTACACAGTAACACATTAAACAAGGTTCTTCGATTACACATAATATAGGATTTGTCATGCAGAGGTACCAAATCAGTCACAAAACATAGGTTGACGAGTCAAGCTTAATATAGTCACATAGTCCAGTCAATTTTCTACCAATCAGAATACATGATCTCATAATTTATAGAGTTCATTATTTGGGGTGCTCAACCCGGTCACACAATCATAGAGTCATAATTCCAGTGGTTCAGTCTTTAAAGACAGTAATATAATAAATTACCCCGAGCATAGGTCCAGATGTACATGTGCATGTACAAAGTTAATCGATATCCCAATACATTCAATGAATACGGTCTCGATCTTGTGGGTCTAACCAACCTAGATACATCTGCAGCAAATACGGAAAAAAAAGATGCCGATCCGAATCAATTAATATCCCAAGCAAAGATGTGCACTTGTACTAATTCAGAATCAATCATCACATAAGCATTCATTTATAAACAGTATAGATACCTGGGATAACGATCGCAATATTCTGAGTGCTTTCTGGGATAAGTGCAATTACTATATCCTGATTAGCAATTCCTACCATTGGCACGAATTTAGCTGAGGCAGAAGATTTATTCACATTTTGTCCAGTTCGGGGACAGTTCCTTACCATATGGTCCATTTTACCACACCTATAACGAGCCCAGAAGTCCGATAACAAACCCCTCGGCGTTTCTTACACTGATGGTGGCAAAGGTTCTCACCGTAGTGGCAACTGACGTTGTTGTCTCAAAACCTCTGTCATTTCTTGTACTATTCTTTCCAGTCTATCAAGTCGGGCTATGGAAGAGTCTGCTAACTCATATGCCCGTACTTCATCTGTGTTCTACAAAAATTCTTATTAATCCTTGCCAAATACTGGGATGCCCAATACGAAGATAAACACAGATACACATGCGTACATTCGCAGATAGGCACATTGTTATTTTCTCATTTTATGTATCGACATGACACAATTAATCACATACGTAACAGATGATTGCACACTTATCAGGTACCACATGCTGAACACTTACTAAGTAATTATATACTCAAATCACGTTCATATTTCACATAGACACCCATTTGCATAATCGAATGCACATAAGCAACCTTTCATGATTCATATTTTCATATATGTGCCTTATAACAAAACAAACTTGTTGTATACATTAGTGCAACAATTCACATCTCATATTATCACATGTTCTCAATATTTGATTAAACTTGCATTATACTTTGTACAAAAGATTCACAGGTATGCATATACTAAAAAGCATACATATTCAAACAATTTGCAATGCAAGCGAATCACAAACTTATAACATATATTCGTTCATATTAAACATTTAAGCGTATTCTTGATGCTTTCAGATTTATAGTTACCACATAAATGCATCCTAGATCTTTTCTAGACGCTTATTGCTCTTTTGGACAAGTGTGTGAGTTATTAACTCATGCTCTGATACCACTCTGTCACGACTCGAACCCGCCTCTATGGGTTAAGTCCATAACCGGCCAGTAATCACGAGATTACCTATGCCCTCAAACCAAATAAGACAAAACTCATCGGAGTAAAGGGGCCAAACGGAAGCAAGTTTAAAACTTTGTCCATAGAGCCGTGCTTGTATGCACATCATAACATTCCACATTTACATATGTTAATAACTCACAACAGAAAGTATAGTAGCAAAAGGTTTTGTACAGACAGGATCATTCAAATCTAAGTCAGCTAAACAAAACTATACACAGACGTATACCAAAGTCCTCGCCAACATGACGAAATACACAGAATGGCAAAAGGGCGGAGACGTGTCTCGTGCGTGAGACGCAAGGGCTGACTCTTCAAAACTTTGGTTGTTCCATACAGACTTCAATGAGGCTGGGTCGGGACCTCTCTTGGCTCACCTACAGACACATGAATGAGCGTGAGCGATAGCCCAGTGAATAATATCAAATAAAGAAATCATACGAACGATATGTAGAACAATATGCTGCAAACGGCCTTGGGCCCAATTCATATTTCTATGTACCATGTACATACACAATTTAAGTCAAGTGACTGCAGTTCCAAACATACTGGCCTTTGGCCATTTATCTTACCATATCAAACTGGCCTTTGGCCCATTCAAACTTGCATTTATATCAAACTGGCCTTTGGCCCATTCAAATGACAGACTGGCCTTTGGCCCATTCATTCATTCACGTCAAAACGGCCTCTGGCCCATCCATTCATTCTTTGTCAGAACGGCCTCTGGCTCATCTATTCATGTCAAAATGGCCTCTGGCCCATCCATTCATTCTTTGTCAGAACGGCCTCTGGCCCATCCATTCATGTCAAAACGGCCTCTGGCCCATCCATTCATTCTTTGTTAGAACGGCCTCTAGCCCATCCATTCATGTCAAAACGGCCTCTGGCCCAATCTTTCATGTCAAACTGTTATTCGTGTCAGATTATCATTCGTGTTAGATCATCAGACTATCATTCGTGTCAGATCATTATTCGTATCAGATGCCCTTTGGCCCAATACATAGCATAACAGATATTTGTCCCCAGTTTAGTATAGCAACTTACAAGACTTATATAAAAGTAAGCAATTGGACAAATAACATACTTCAGATATCTTTGTTAAGATATTACTCACAGTGATCGGCTGATTAATCTGCCCTGGAGCTCGACCCTACACATACCATGAACACAAAAGGGTCACTAACAATTCAATCCATTCTAAATTCACATTTTTCCTCTTTAGGCCTCATTCTTATCTCTTTAACTCAATTACAATGCGCAATGCATGTCTAAGAGTATTTAGAAGTGAAAGAGAACGGAAAACGGAACTCATAATGCCTTTTCAAAATTTCAGAAAACAGGGTCCCCGCTCGAGCGTGGACTTCCCTGCTCGAGCGGACCCATGAGGCCTGCAAAAGTACTGGTTATGTCGAATTTACGCTCGATCGTGCACTCTGGCGCTCGAGCGGAAGGCCTCTCTACATGGCTCCCTGCTCGAGCGTGAACTTCCCCGCTCGAGCGGACACCATGTCTGCAGAAAATACTGGGAGCTCGAAATTCGCGCTCGAGCGGTGGTTCTCCCGCTTGAGCGGACGTCAAATTTTCTGGGTTTTCCAAAATGTGTTCTTGAGCTTCAACTTGATATTCAAAGGTTCAAAATGCATGTTTTTGGCTTAATCTTCACATATACATATACTAACATGGTATAAATACTAAATTACATCATTATGAAGCTCAATTTCACAATTTAATCACATGCATGTCCCAAATTAACCCAAACTCATCACCAACACATCAAATTCAAACATGCAAAGCTTACACCTCCATGATCTTCACTTGCATGTGAGAGATATTCATTATTCTCAACTAAATTGGTGAAGAAATGATCAAATACATGGATTTCAAACAAGATTCATCATGGATTACACACTTTGTGCTCAATTATGGAAATTCATAGTGATTTCCTACATGCATGCATCTATAGACTTTAAATTCAACAAACACAACTCAATCCATAGTCTAACTCACTCATTAATCTTCGATTCCCCAAAAATTACAAATCAAACTCATGAGTCAAAGGGTTGATTACTCACCTAGAAGCTCAATCTCCCCAATGTATGCTTAATTCTTGAGTTCAACCTTCCAATTTTTCAAACTTAGGCCAAACACATAATTTTCCCCGTTGCTCCTTCTCTAGCTGACCCTCTCCCTTTCTTAGAGTTTATGATCAGCCAAAATGAAGATAAAAAGGAGAAATTGAGTGTATAGTGCCTTCATTAAAAGCCCCTTTGGTCACATTATTTTAATATCAAATAATGGGGCACTAATTCACTAATTAAATCAATTTATTCTGATCCAAATCAATTTCTAATTAAATTTCACCGTAGGCTCTAAAAATTATGCCAATCACAATGGCGTAATCAATTTCGATATCGGTGGCCGATAAAGCCTTCAATTTAAATTCCAAAGCAGATAATCAAACAAATATTCCTACGGTAAACAGATAGAAATTCAAAACCACATATTTTCACATAATGGCACACAAAATAATATCAAAACACATAATCACATTTGTATTAAGAACCAATTAGCATAATAGGGGACAGGGTTATCGCAGATTACATCCTAGTCTTAACATTATAACGGTTGCATAATATTGCACCGCATTCTCCAACTGAGAATTTTTACTATCTAGATTTTTCTTCGCCTAATGAGCTTCAGCAAGTTGTTGGTTTAAATAGACCACCTCTTCTTTTAATCGCTGATTCTCTTGGATTTTTGCTTGTAGTCGTCGAGCCATATTGGAAGCTGCAGTCATCATCTGTGTAGTGTTATTAATAGCCTCGGTATCATTACGATTACCAAAGACACTAGGACTCTTTGTTATTGGAACAGCATGTGGATGCATTATAAGTAACCTTTCATGTGCCTGAATCTCAGACACCTTATTCAAGTTAGAACTATTGATGGCGAAGGTAAAGAATGACATGATTACACCGATTGTATTCAATTCTTTTTGCTAAGAACAATTGAAGGTTTCTTATCTCTTCACATTATCTATGTCACTTTTTATACACACCACCGATCCAATAATGAATGCATATTTGCTCAAATCTCTTGTTTGTCAACATTTTAGGCGCTGCTGTACGATTTTTTCCCTAGCGAATCTTGACATTAATCACGGGGGAGAAATACAAATTTATTACATTTTCTTTTGTCAAATCCAATTATTTGCTCAAATGTGTTTGTATGCTTCTTTTTTTTTTTTCTCTATAAAAAATTTGTATATAAATCTTTTATTTTGATGATATTAAAGGGGGAGAAAAATATGAATTTGATTTGTTTATGTGTTTTAATTATAAAATATTTTATGTTGCAAAAAATTCAAAAGATATTGATGTTGATTTTAATTTTGTGTCAAATCCATACATGTATTGCCATCATAAAAAATGGAGAGATTGTTAATCATGTGGTTTAATTGTGATGATATCTAAAATATTATTTGATAAATTGTGATTTTTTTAATACACATATGCTATAACAATTTGATACAAAATATAAAAATATATTATATCTTTTTGATACATTGCACCGAATTCAAATTTGTTTTGCATCTTTTAATAGTTTAATTGTATGTAAGATACACCCACGTGATGAGCATATCATACGCCATTATTTTGCATCATTTGAATATATTATATATATTTATATATAATATAATTGAAAAAGATTATAAAAAAAAAATACTCAAGTGGTGTCTCAGGGCAAATCTTTTATTTGATTATATTTAAATATATATGATGTTACATGTATGTATGTATGTTGTTTATTACAAAAATATATTCGTGAATATCATTTATATTATAATTATATTATATATAATATAATATTTAAAGGTATTGATTGTAGGAGAATGATTGAATTTTATATTATATTTATATAATCAAATCAATCCCTTAGTGAAGTGTTTGAATTTGCTAGCTACAAAGCTGAAAAGTTAGAAAAAAGTAAAGTTAGCTGCGTGCTGTCTATTCGAGCGCTATGCAGAGAAACGTCTAACGTCCCAACAAATAGATTTTTGGGTATAAATGTAAGTGTTTTGTTTGGACAAAAATCAAGAACTTGGAGAGAAAAAATTTGTATGCTCAAAAATCTTGATTGTACTTTGAGTGAGAATCTATCTTTGATCCAAGGTATTATGTTGTAGAGCTCAATGAGGGTTTCAAGATCATCAAAGCTTAAGTCCATCTGACTCCTTTTTCAATTTTCAGACTTCTTATCTCCTCCATTTGAGGTAGGGTTTTCATTATTGGTTTAATATGAGTTTATGAATATATATATATATGTGTGTGTGTGTGTGTGTGTGTGTGTGTGTGTGTGGTATTTTGGTAGAAAGAATTTGAGAAAATGCATGATAGGGAGTTAGGGTTTGATGATTGATTGGGTATTTCTCTATAATTTTCTTACTAAACCTATTTTCATTGTATAAAATTGCATGAGGGTGTTATAAATTGAGAAAGCCTCAATTTTGTGAAAAATCATAATTTATGAAATTGTGGAAAACTTGAAATTGGCAATATTATATTAAAATTGATGTTGAATGTATATAATTTATGGAATTATATCATTGTTAGAGATAATTGTAATGGCCATTGGTGGAGAATATCATTGTTGTAGACTTTTATACAATAGGTTGACAAAAACCCATTTGTTTATTACATTATTGGTAATGTTGATGTTTTGAAAATAAAAACTCGTTGTTAAACGGAGGTACTGGAGTACATTTTATGAAAATCGAATGCTTGCATGTTTTGCATTAATTACTTTAAAACATTATGGTTTTAATCAAACAATAGTGGTGAATCGGGATCATGTATAGTTGAGGTTGGGAATAATTTTGCTTGATAGTCTATGGTGAAAGACCGAAAACCTACACAGTGTAGGTGTCAAGGTCCTTCCAGTTAGAAATCGGTAAATTTAGTGGGTGTTTAGGTGATGCTTAGTGATGGTTACTTGCAGAGTGTTGCTTCAAATAGCTCACTAGATTAGGTGGTGCTTAGCGATGACCACTAACATATACATGCACTTGAGAGAATTCCCCAGATTAATAGTAATGAAATTAAAGAACGATAACTTAACAAGAACATTTGGCATTGGTCATTAGGTGGTGCTTAGCAATGACCACTAACATATACATGTACTTGAGAGAATTCCCTAGATTAATAGTAATGAAATTAAAGAACGATAACTTAACGAGAACATTTGGCATTGGTCATTGGAGTTGACATAAACCCTTTTATAAAATGAGGAACAATTTGAGCATGTTATACATCCGTAGAATCATGATCACATAAATATATAAAAACATATTATCTTGTTAAATGTTATCCTACTGGACTATATGTTCATTCTACATGGCTAAAATCATTTTTCAGGTATTGATGGTGTGCCCCGACCTTGAGGCGAGGCATAGGATATATGCATGAGCTGAGAGAGAGCTCTTTGACTTATAGATCTTAAGCCCCTTCATTTTGTAGGCCGAGCGCAATTTTTATAAGAGTTTAATCCTTTTACATGATGTAAGTCTAAGGGCATTTTATTTACATATGACAATGTTGCTTTAAACTGATAGAACAATTCGTCTAGAATTCTTCAATTCGTGGTCTTCGGGTCTTCAAAACTTGGCAATGATCTTGTCTATATAGAACAGAAAATTGGTGCTTCAAGTCGCGTTACTTAGTCACTTTCCTAAAGACAATATTTGTACCCACCAAAAGGTGTGCAGGGGGTTACAACAAATTTGTCTTCAGGATACAATGAAGCCTGATCTAAAGATCAAGTCTACCGGCGTCTGCACTGACGATAGTAGATCAGAATACTCTTGATATAATCAAGAAAACCAAGACACTGATAATCAAATCTGCAGAACTTGATTACCAGTAAGAAAAGCAGAAATTTACTTAAGAAACGCTTGATTGAAAACTCAAAATCAAGAGAGAAAGAGAGAGAAAATTGCAGGAATGAATTCTGAATTTTTGGATAGAATGAAATGGCTGATTTTGTAGCCTATTTATAAGCCTTGATGGATCTGATCGAATGGTCATGTCCCTTAATCGTATCCTATCAGATCTGACCATTGGATCAACGATCTATGGTGCAGATCATTGTTACACCGAATAGATGCCTTGACTAATCACACCAGATCACGATCGGGTGCCATCTCATCCGCACGATTGCGCGCATCTCCAATCAATGGCTATGATCAACCTGCTCCAGATCGAACACACAAACCAACGGACGACACGTTACTGCCACGTGGAGCTAACTGTATTCTACGTCACTCATGCCACGTCATCACTCGAACCTGTCCGGTAAAAATAGGAAAGCGCCCTCATGGCACCCGTGCTAAGTGCAAAGTGCGCCATCAAACGCCACACAGCCCACGCCACGTGCGCGCATGTGCGGATAGTGCGAAGCACCATCTTTGCGGTGTGGGTGCATGCACACTAGCTTTCATCCCATAATTCCATATTCAAAAGAATATTCCATGTAGCACTTTATTAAGTGCTCCATGTTTTGCTCTCTTTCCAATGTGGGACAAAGTCCCCAAGCTTATTTCATGCTTTCCAAAGAAAAACATGGAAGGTTTTTAAAACACCCAAAAATTAAACTATAAATTTTGAAAACCATTTTGAAAATTCCCCAACATAAACTACATACTATATATTCATTCCACGTAGATGTTGAATATATGATGTATATAATTGGATAATCTCATGTATTGAATGATATCGATATATGCATATGAGAGAATCCTTTTGATTATGTTATTATTGTATTTTCCCTTATTATTTATGATTATTTCTCGTGATTCGAATCTTATGAAATCTAGGGTTTGACAAGTAATATATTCTAAAGGACCTAAATTACCGAAACACCTTTAATGGTCCAATTACAATTATGTCCCGAAAGGCATAATTGATCTACATACCCTTAGGGCACAAAGTATTAAGATGCCATCAAGACCTAAATTACCAAATTTTCTCCCAGGCACAAATTAACAAAATGCCCTTAAGGCATCATTTACCATTTTACTCCAATTAGCCCTAAGCTAATTTCTTATATGATAAATTCAAAATTTTCACTCAAATTACTTTTAATGGACTAACTATTCCTGTGGCCAAATTTATCATTTAACCCTTGGAATATCTAAATTCATTAAATAATATAACAAATCCATAAAAAATTAAACATTAAAATAATCATGAAAACATATTTATTCAAAAAAACTAGCGAGCAAAACTAGTTTGAAAAATATGAGAAAAATATCAAAACTCAACTAAATCAAACCATCTTTTTAACTAGGTTATTTAATCCCATAATTAGTCTTAACTACATTATTTTTCTCAAATTTTCAACACTTGGAAGATTTAAAAAAGAAAAAAAAATCTAAAGTTGTCTGAAAATTATGTTTTTCACATCAAAAGTCTTAGAATAAAGCATAGATTAAAATTTTTGAGGTTTTAGCAAAAGCTCCCATGTAAGGACCAAACCAATTTAAATCTTTTTATTATTATATTTGAGATCCTTTCTAGATGTTTGAAACTTTCATAAATGTTTTAAAGGTGTTTAGGCGAGATTGGATCAAAGGCCCTAAATTCAGATTTTTATTTTTTACTAATCTTCACTTTTTTATTATTTTCTCTCTCCACACTTTGAATTTTGATGTGAGGTCGAAACAAATAGAAAACTTAATTTTGGGACTTCAATTTAGACACAAATTTGACATAATTCCAACTCTAGAAAAAGGAGATATGCCTGTTGTAACAAGCCCGCGGGGGACCTTGCTACAGCTCGGACTCGATTTTCGTCACGGTTCTTAATCTGAACCAAAGAGTCCAAATCCGGCAAATCGTTTTGAGAAAACAGATTTTTGAAAGAAGTGCCAAACATGGACTGCTTTGCCAGATACAGAGTCGCCACCTAAATCTTTTATTTTTGGAAAATTTAGGAAACCCTGACTCGTTTGCCTAAGGCCACGTGTCCGTCATCACCAAAGTTGCCTCGGCTCGGGAACTTAGGTACGATTGGGGAAGGTCACTTCGTGAGCACCCCCGCTCGCCCGATCAAAGATCGGCCTCTACTAACCATGATATCTAGTTTTGAAAACATTGTGTGCTCTTATTCCGGTTATTAGCCTAGATTTACTATGTGATGCGCACAGCATACAAGTATAGACCCGGGTCGCCTAAATTGGAACAAAACACTTTATGTTTGTTTTTGAAAGATGGTTTGCTACTCGCAAATAGGCTTAAAATGCAGATTTTGCCACCCTCCGGTGGGCTTTAGAAAACATGGTTTTGCCACTATCCAGTGGGCTTACAACTCACAGTCAATGCATTATTCCAATTCAGATAACCCAACCTTCACCCACAAGCATTCAGGCAGTTATATCACATAGGCAAATAGCCTCATGGTAGGCATGCTATTCATGGCAGTCACTCACACGCATGCAAGGATGCTAAAGCATAAAACTCACCGAGTACTCCAAGCCAAAACAGAAGCTCATTAGAAATCCATGCATGATCCTAAATATGCTGAAATGCCTAATGCAACACATGCAAAATGAAACTATAGCAGGCTCGGCTATTCTAAACATGGCATATGGAATGCTACAGCTAACAAGTATTCAATTTGGAATTGAAATACAATGCAGTTATTATTATGCGCCGAGCCCGGTGCATGCAAAACAGATGAATGAATGCAAACATGCTATCATACTGTATGCTAATTGAAACATGCCCTAATCTAACCATCATAAGCAAGTAAATAAAAGGGAAGAAAGACGTGGGGTTGGAAGACATACATCACACACACGCACACTTATTACAATTATGCCCTCGCGCAGAGGGTCCGAAAGAATAATACAGTCCCAAATGAATATTACAGTCCAAATAATAATACAGTCCAAATATGTACAAATCCCTAATTAGTTAACAAATTAACTAAGGAAAGCAATAAACTAGCATGCAAGCTAGGGACTGCCTCGACTCTGCTCTGGATGATGAATGATGCATGCTCGGGTTGCTTTGCGCGGAAATCCACGGCGATGCCCCGATTAGCCTCTGTTTGCAATTATTTTTGGAATGCGTGCCGAACTCCGGAAGGCTGCTGATTCTTGATTTGCTGTAACAGAGAGCAACAAAGGGGCATGGCAATGTATTTTCACATATGTATGCATGCCTCGATCCTCGTGCCACCAATCACGCATCTCGATGCATGATGGCCGAGGAGTCGAATTGCACAACTCAATATGGAATGAATGCACATGAGGACACAATAAGACCTAACTCCATCATGGATAATCCGGAGTGTCGGTGACTGGGAATTGAGACACGTTCCGTCACTCGGAGTATGAAACGCACCTCGTTTCCCGTGCTCGGGCTAACCCCTATCCCAAACACGATGCACTATGCATGACATGCATGAATGCAACTAAGATACAACCTAACATACACAATGCTATGGAATGGCATACACGATGCACGAGGTAACATGGCATACACAATGCGCTAATATACAACCTAGCATACGCAATGCTATGAAATGAAATGGCATACACAATGCATAATGGGCTTACAACAACACAAGTGGACCTCAGCCACACTCACGTAGGAGGCCATAAGATGAAAATGAAACAACTCGAGATGCGTGCACGCGTGCACGCAAACCGAGGACCGAACCTACGGCACGGAATGCCACTCTAACAAGACATGGCGAAACATGGAATATGGCATACTGTAGTGCAAAAATCAGAGGTAATAAATGATGCAAAACAGCCCCGAAACCCGGTGAAATGAAACCCGATGCATGGAACGAGTCCCGAAACACGGATTTTGGCGCATGAAATGGCCTATAGCTATACAATGCATACATAATTTCAACATGAGATGAAAAGACAGAAGCAAGGCAGCCCCGAGACAAGCATTTTTACAGTTTAGAGTGAGGCCAAACAGTGGGCCCAAGTAGGGCTAAATTAGCATACAAAAATGGCTCCGCAAGGGAGGCAATGAAGCAAGTGGTAGATGTAAAGCCCAAACAGAAAAAGACCCTTCCACAATGTTGAATAGGGGCCTAAAATATGACCACTTAAATTTTATGGAAACCCCCAAAAGAATATAAAAATATGCTCAAAATGTCATGCAAGATAGGGCCCGAAAGAGGTTATAACACAAAGTATACAAAACATGCCTCAAACAGGAAAAGACCCTTAATGAAACATGGCAAGGGGGTCAAAATATGGCCACTTTCAGTTCGGACCAAGGTCCAAAAACAGAATCTCAATAGGCTAATAAATCATGCAAAAATGGGGACCAAAGAGGGGTACAATGGCAAGTGATACATGGAGGTCCCAAACAGTGGTGAGCCCTTATTTAATGTTGAACAAGAGCTCAAAATAAGCCTATCTACAGTTTACCTCATACCCCAAAACAGATTACACATAGGCCAAAAATATCATGCAAAAGTATGGCATACAAAGGGGTAATGAAGCAAGTGCAAAATGGGGGTCCCAAACAAGGTAAGACCCTTAATGAAAGATGAAATAGAGCTCAAAAAAATGCCACTTTCAGTTTTGGTCGGAGCTCAAATGTATAAGCAAGAAGGGCTAAGATATAGACCAAGAAAAGAGCAAAAATGGGAAAAACGAGACTCACCCTTGAAGAACCAAACTTTAGCAGCCTCTTGGTCCAAAATACAGCACTTCTAGCCTCTGAGAAGGTCCTCCAAGCCACTGGAATGGAGTGGTGGTGGTGGAGCTAGGTGGTGGTGAAGAAATGGTGAAGAAATGGTGTAGGACTTTTAGGGTTTTGGTGCTTGAAATATAGAGAGAGAGAGATTGTATATATGAGACTCAAACCAAAGTCTTCTAACCCAGAAAAAATGCAGCTGGAGCTCTGGTTTTATAGACAAAAAGGGATGGAAAAGAGGGGGAAAAAAGGGGGGGAAATTCGGATTCAAAATTCCCCAAAATGGCCAACAGGTGAGCTAAAGGGGCAAGTGATAGCTGCATGTCCCAAATGGCCGAGAGCCCTTCAACAAAGTTGAAGAGGGGCTCAAAATAAGATACTTTCTAGTTTACATTAAGCCACGAAAATAAATACAAGTAGGCCTAAACTATCGTGCAAGAAAAGGGGAAAATGGAGGGGTAAAGAACCAAGTGATAGATGAAGATGTCAAACATCAAGAGGTCCTTAATCAAACATGAAAAGGAGTTCAAAATATGACTATCTCAAGTTCGGGTCGGAGCCCAAAAATGTAGAATGAAGGTTCGGGAGCCGAAACACGCAGTTCGGGGCCCCGAAAGTGGATTGTTAGGCACCGGGAGTGGTGCTCAACCACGAAGTTGGTCTCTCGGACCACAGTGTCCCTCAAAAGGGAGTAAATAAGGTAAGTGCCAAAAACCGGGGCAAACGGAGGTGGTTAAGCGGTCCCGAACCGAGGCACACGGCCTGACGGCTCCGAAAACCGGGAACCGGGCTCCGAAACGGGAAAAATGGTCTACGACCACGAAACGTAGCCTACGGCCACTGAGAGATGATCTACGAGACCTCTCCCTCCCTTTGGGAAGAGAAAACAGAGAAAACGGAGCCTGGTTTGCAAATCGAGGCAAGACACGAAATAGCCCGGAAGTCCGGAGATAAGGCTCGCAGCCGAGACTCTGAGACTTCTGAACGAGCACAATATGCAATATCACCAAGCGCTCAATCAGTGACGTCTGAGTCTTAAGGTCGGTCAAAAATGGGGTGTCTACAGTTGCCCCTCTTTGACAGAACTCGAAAGTCACAAGTGACGGGAGTGAATGTCAAAGCCCAGAGACGACCCATTTTTGACAAGGCCGAAGACTTAGACAAACAGGCAAGATAGACAAAGATGTGCCCGCAGGCGTGCCCGCAGGCAGGGGCAAAATGCAAGTGATAATGCAAGAAGCCGAACATAACTTATGATCATGCAAAGAAACATAGGGACGTATCCCGGTGTTTCGGAAAGGTATAAGCATTGGAACGTATTCCAGATGCTCTTAACCAAAGATGGAGAAACATGGGGACGTATCCCGGTGTTTAGGGACGTATCCCAGTGTTTAGGGACGTATCCCAAGGTTTAGGGATGTATCCCAAGATTTAGGGACGTATCCCAAAGGTTAGGGACGTATCCCAAGATTTAGGAACGTATCCCAGAGATTAGGGACGTATCCCAGAGGTTAGGGACGTATCCCAGAGGTTAGGGACGTATCCCAAAGATTAGGGACGTATCCCAGAGGTTAGGGACGTATCCCAGAGGTTAGGGACGTATCCCAGGGATTAGGGACATATCCCAAAGGTTAGGGACGTATCCCAGAGGTTAGGGACGTATCCCAGAGGTGAGGGACGTATCCCAAAGATTAGGGACGTATCCCAAAGGTTAGGGACGTATCCCAGAGATCAGGGACGTATCCCAAAGGTTAGGGAAGAAGGAAAAACATAGGGACGTATCCCGGTGTTTCAAGAGGAAGGAGAAACATAGGGACGTATCCCGGTGTTTCGGAATGGTGTAAGCATTGGAACGTATTCCGAACGCTTTTAACTGAAGGGGGAGAAACATAGGGACGTATCCCGGTATTCCGGAATGGTGTAAGCATTGGAACGTATTCCGAACGCTTTTAACCGAAGGGGGAGAAACATAGGGACGTATCCCGGTGTTTCGGAATGGTGTAAGCATTGGAACGTATTCCGAACGCTTTTAACCGAAGGGGGAGAAACATAGGGACGTATCCCGGTGTTTCGGAATGAAAGATGTGGGCATTGGAACGTGTTCCAAATGCTCTAAACCAAAGGAGGTCTAACCTGTCGCACGCGCGAGGAGAAAGAATGATAATCGCAAGTGAAATGGTGCATAACAATGCAAGTAATGAGTATAACAATGCGAGATAGACATGCATAATCAATGCAATGAATGGGTACAACAATGCTAGTGAAGTGGGTGCATAACAATGCAATTGGAATGTGTATCACGATGCAAGTGAAGTGGGTGCATAACAATGCAATTGAAACGTGCATCACGATGCAAGTGAAGTGGGTGCATGACAATGCAATTGGAACATGCATCACAATGCAAATTGAACGTGCGTGACAACGCATATTTGAAACAAAATGCCGAATAAGGGAATACAAGCTTTAACGAGACCAAATTCAAACGCGACCTCTGATTTACCTTTCGGAGGGGTTTGCAACACACTCAGCTCAAAAACGGGCACACCCTGTTCATACCAGAGAGAGATAACATCTGTTGCTGCTCTAATTGCCATTCTGACTTGGAGTAGGCTTAAGCTTGGGGCCGAGATACACTCATACTTCAGAGTAGTGACAAGGCCTGAGGAGGTACATCCGGAGTACAATCACGGAATTTGCTGAAGGTGAAACACACTCAGATGCTTCGATTTTCCCTCTTTTCTTTTGCTTTGCAGTCTGGAACCCATATAGCTTCAGATAGGTCCTGGTTTTACTGTTCTCATATGACCTGGGTTGAACCGTGCGGTTTTATGAAAGAACAACTCTTGTTTTGCACAAATCTGGAGAATGGCACAGCACTTTGAGCACAAAACGATTTTATTTTTGAAATTAAGAGATGAGTTTTCGACCAGGTATTGAGCCTACGACTGAACACAGCAAAACGACTCAACAAGGAAATAAAAGGCACACAACCTATATACATCGAGTAACACTCGAAACGACTCAAAATAAGGATCGAGATAAAATAAAAAGACACGACACTCAGACGTGCACAGGGAGCCTGTTTCACCGGGTAGTGTTTCCCACCCTTTCTCATTTGTGGTTCTCACATCACTCGGCCCTCAAGCTCTGTTTTTTCTGGAAAAAAAAGCCCTTTTCTCACTTTTTCTCTCATCGCACATCTCTCTATTCTTCAATCTCTCATTTTTCATCCCTCCCCTGGGTGATTGATGGATAAACAGGAAGTTGCGGGCTCTTGCCCCTAGCATGCTGCTAGATTCTTTTTCTCCTGCGCACAGCAGTGAACTTCTCCCTCAGAGGGGTTGTGCTACAACTGGTTGACAATGCTCTACTGGGGAGTTTGGACGTGATAAGATCTGTCCAGATGATGGAGTGGGATATCTTGCCCCATTCCAGTTCGTGCTTCGCACTTTGCTTGATACCTTGTTGCTTGGAGGATGTGAGAGCTTTCTGCCCTTTGTTGTGCCCTTTTCTGGCGAATACGGTACCCTTTTCGACAAGTAGAGTGCCCTTTCTGACAAGTATTTTGACAAAGGGGAAAAGACAGAACACCTGACTCAACTGTGCCCCTAGTTCATTATTTTGACCATTTTTTGTTTTTGCTTTCTACTAAAACAATTTTGACCAAAATGAGAGTTAGATTAACATGCTTGTTCAATTTTCTGATTTAAAATCACGCAAGTCAAGCTATGAGCACTGAGAGTTTTCCTTTTTTGGGTCCAAGAAATGGTCCAGTTTTTGGAAAAGATGAAACAATTTTCGAGAAAATTAGTCAACCTCGGTAAAAATTCTCAAAAACTATTTTTGCAAACGGCCACTGCTCAACGAGCATAGAACCCACTCTCGAGATGCACAACCTCAGATTCGAAGGAAAATTGCCCCTTGCTGGAGGGGAGCTGCATGGCAACGGAAAGTTGCCCCTTGTTTGAACGGCACCGCGGCGCATTGAATGGCAACGGAAAGTTGCCCCTTGTTTAGACGATGCCGCAACATTTCGTAAACAGTCTTCATCAACGATGACCGAACTCCCGGATACAGAGAAGGCAAGGATGATCAAAACCATTATATGGACTTAGTTACTATGAGAGCATTGGGGGCTGGACTTCAGGATGAAGTTGCCTACATATCCCAAACATGGGAATCAAGCCTTACGTAGTTCGGGGGTAAGGTACACTCGGGTATTAACCTCTCCCTTTTAGGCTCTAACTTTTGCCAAGGCGCCCGTCGCGGGTTTTCGACCTTGCGAGCTTTGTTCTTCTTCTTTTTTTTCAATTTTTGTATCTTTTCATTCTTTTTTCTTTTTTGCATTTTTTTTTCTCTTTGTTTTTTTTTGCATTTTTTCTCTTTTTTTTTTCTTTTCTTTTGCATTTTTTTTTGCTTTCTTTTTTTGTATTTTTCTCTTGCTCTAACTTTTGCCTGGGTCGCCCTTCCGGGTTTTCGACCCAACGAGCCTCTCAAAGGGTAAAAGTGTAACAAGTCCATGCCAAATGGTTTTAGGGTTTTGAAGCCATCCGTATCCAGGAGAGTGGCTGTGGTATTGATTTACTGAAGGATCCATCTTCGGCTCTTTGAGCATATCGGACATTTTTGCCCCTAGTTGAGGGGGGGGCTTCTGATCTAGCTTTACAAGCTTCCTTTGATCTGATCTTCTTGATCTGACTTTGGTGCCTCTTGTTCGAGAGCTGCTTCAAATCTGGCCACACAGGCCTCACATTGTAGTTGACCGTTGAACGTTCTGAAGTCAAGTTCAAGGTTTTGGGAGCAAAGGGGTTGAATCTTGAGGCTGAGAGCGATCCTAGGCTGCACAATCTCAAGAGCGATTCCACACAGGTCTTCGTAGGACCGCGCAAAACATTTTTTGAAAGTTTTTAAGAAAGCGACAAATCGCTCGCGCTGAAGACAGTGTAAGACCAATCTGGATCAAGCCAGGATCCTTCTCAGTACTCATACTAACAAGCAAGATCTCATTCATTAAGGGCTTAGCATGCCTCTCTTTCTCTCAATTGATCAAAGTTTTGCAAAACCCGAGGAATTCCTCCCTCTTTGTTTTCACCGCAGTGTTCAAAAAGTTTTGAAAAACTCAGGTCATTACAATGACTTCAAGGAACAGAAAAGACAGAGCTTCTAGTCAAATACTGCCATCTCATTTAGAAATTCTGGCACAACTGGCACACGGCAGAAGCAAACACGAGAGTGTGAAAATCACTGCTGTTCCCTTCAGATCTGTTGGCATAACTGGCTCCAAGGCAGAAACAGACTCAAAAGAAAGCAAAAAAGACAAACACAAAACAAAATGGTGATGTCCGAGGTAACACCCCCAGAATCACCCGACTCCAATAAAACAAGACTGACTCGGTACAACAAGACAGACTCAACAGGATTGACTTGATACAACGAGACAGACTCAACAGGACTGACTCGATACAACAAGACAGACTCGGCAGGACTGACCCGATATAACAAGACTGACTCGATATAACAAGGTAGACTCAACAGGACTAACTCGATATAACAAGGTAGACTCAACAGGACTGACTCGATACAACAAGACAGACTCAACAGGACTGACTCGACACAACGAGACAGACTCAATACCCAAGTCAGAAAGTAGAATAAGCAGCACTCGCAAATGCTCAAAACAGTGCGTGCCAAACGCCACATCCGAAGTAAACTGAGTGCCGCCCGCAGGTGGTTCATCCCCCGATCACATAACAACACAAGTCCAGAGTACCCGGGGGGTATCAGACCCTTCTGAAACTATGGTTCCAAGACCACTTAGCAAAACAGAAAACAGACAGCATCTCAGCCTGATTTCACCTGAACAGATACGAGCATAGTTGAATGAGTGTGCCCTCTACTGAATTCTGCCCAAAATTCTACTGATAAACTGATATCCTCAAGTAAAACTGATTCTTCCAAATACTGATGCTCGCAGGCCTGATACCCAAACTTGCAAACTGATACATGCATTCCTGTAGAGACGCACTCTAAAAGCACATAGCAGATAAATGAGAGCCAAAACACCCCTATGTTGGGGTAGGGTTTCCCTGTCCTATTTTGTCAGGAGCTAGGGTTTCACTACGCACGCAGCGGTTTCAAACAACCTATATTGGGTAAGCAACCTGTCCTAGTTTGGAATGGTCACTACGGTTCCGAATATGCACTAGGTCGAATGGTCAAAAGGGTGCCCAGGTAAAACCGGGGTTTGTGTTCCCATACTGGCAGAGCCCACAACCGGTCAGCCTTATGGTCATGCCTTGACAAGACAAGCCTCCGGCAAACCGTTCAGGAATAGCAGATGGCAAACACGGTGTCCTAGGCGCACCAATGCAAATGCAATGCAAAGAAACACATAAGTGTAGCCAAAACAAGATATCATGAGTTCGAGTCAAGTTCTCTAAGTCCCCAGCAGAGTCGCCAGAAACTGTAACAAGCCTGCGGGGGACCTCGCTACAGCTCGGACTCGATTTTCGTCACGGTTCTTAATCTGAACCAAAGAGTCCAAATTCGGCAAATCGTTTTGAGAAAACAGATTTTTGAAAGAAGTGCCAAACATAGACTGCTTTGCCAGATACAGAGTCGCCACCTAAATGTTTTATTTTTGGAAAATTTAGGAAACCCTGACTCGTTTGCCTAAGGCCACGTGTCCGTCATCACCAAAGTTGCCTCGGCTCGGGAACTTAGGTACGATTGGGGAAGGTCACTTCGTGAGCACCCCCGCTCGCCCGATCAAAGATCGGCCTCTACTAACCATGATATCTAGTTTTGAAAACATTGTGTGCTCTTATTCCGGTTATTAGCCTAGATTTACTATGTGATGCGCACAGCATACAAGTATAGACCGCGTCACCTGAATTGGAACAAAACACTTTATGTTTGTTTTTGAAAGATGGTTTGCTACTCGCAAGTAGGCTTAAAATGCAGATTTTGCCACCCTCCGGTGGGCTTTAGAAAACATGGTTTTGCCACTATCCAGTGGGCTTACAACTCACAATCAATGCATTATTCCAATTCAGATAACCCAACCTTCACCCACAGGCATTCAGGCAGTTATATCACATAGGCAAATAGCCTCATGGTAGGCATGCTATTCATGGCAGTCACTCACACGCATGCAAGGATGCTAAAGCATAAAACTCACCGAGTACTCCAAGCCAAAACAGAAGCTCATTAGAAATCCATGCATGATCCTAAATATGCTGAAATGCCTAATGCAACACATGCAAAATGAAACTATAGCAGGCTCGGCTATTCTAAACATGGCATATGGAATGCTACAGCTAACAAGTATTCAATTTGGAATTGAAATACAATGCAGTTATTATTATGCGCCGAGCCCGGTGCATGCAAAACAGATGAATGAATGCAAACATGCTATCATACTGTATGCTAATTGAAACATGCCCTAATCTAACCATCATAAGCAAGTAAATAAAAGGGAAGAAAGACGTGGGGTTGGAAGACATACATCACACACACGCACACTTATTACAATTATGCCCTCGCGCAGAGGGTCCGAAAGAATAATACAGTCCCAAATGAATATTACAGTCCAAATAATAATACAGTCCAAATATGTACAAATCCCTAATTAGTTAACAAATTAACTAAGGAAAGCAATAAACTAGCATGCAAGCTAGGGACTGCCTCGACTCTGCTCTGGATGATGAATGATGCATGCTCGGGTTGCTTTGCGCGGAAATCCATGGCGATGCCCCGATTAGCCTCTGTTTGCAATTATTTTTGGAATGCGTGCCGAACTCCGGAAGGCTGCTGATTCTTGATTTGCTGTAACAGAGAGCAACAAAGGGGCATGACAATGTATTTTCACATATGTATGCATGCCTCGATCCTCGTGCCACCAATCACGCATCTCGATGCATGATGGCCGAGGAGTCGAATTGCACAACTCAATATGGAATGAATGCACATGAGGACACAATAAGACCTAACTCCATCATGGATAATCCGGAGTGTCGGTGACTGGGAATTGAGACACGTTCCGTCACTCGGAGTATGAAACGCACCTCGTTTCCCGTGCTCGGGCTAACCCCTATCCCAAACACGATGCACTATGCATGACATGCATGAATGCAACTAAGATACAACCTAACATACACAATGCTATGGAATGGCATACACGATGCACGAGGTAACATGGCATACACAATGCGCTAATATACAACCTAGCATACGCAATGCTATGAAATGAAATGGCATACACAATGCATAATGGGCTTACACCAACACAAGTGGACCTCAGCCACACTCACGTAGGAGGCCATAAGATGAAAATGAAACAACTCGAGATGCGTGCACGCAAACCGAGGACCGAACCTACGGCACGGAATGCCACTCTAACAAGACATGGCGAAACATGGAATATGGCATACTGTAGTGCAAAAATCAGAGGTAATAAATGATGCAAAACAGCCCCGAAACCCGGTGAAATGAAACCCGATGCATGGAACGAGTCCCGAAACACGGATTTTGGCGCATGAAATGGCCTATAACTATACAATGCATACATAATTTCAACATGAGATGAAAAGACAGAAGCAAGGAAGCCCCGAGACAAGCATTTTTACAGTTTAGAGTGAGGCCAAACAGTGGGCCCAAGTAGGGCTAAATTAGCATACAAAAATGGCTCCGCAAGGGAGGCAATGAAGCAAGTGGTAGATGTAAAGCCCAAACAGAAAAAGACCCTTCTACAATGTTGAATAGGGGCCTAAAATATGACCACTTAAAGTTTATGGAAACCCCCAAAAGAATATAAAAATAGGCTCAAAATGTCATGCAAGATAGGGCCCGAAAGAGGTTATAACAAAAAGTATACAAAACATGCCTCAAACAGGAAAAGACCCTTAATGAAACATGGCAAGGGGGTCAAAATATGGCCACTTTCAGTTCGGACCAAGGTCCAAAAACAGAAGCTCAATAGGCTAATAAATCATGCAAAAATGGGGACCAAAGAGGGGTACAATGGCAAGTGATACATGGAGGTCCCAAACAGTGGTGAGCCCTTCTTTAATGTTGAACAAGGGCTCAAAATAAGCCTATCTACAGTTTACCTCATGCCCCAAAACAGATTAAACATAGGCCAAAAATATCATGCAAAAATATGGCATACAAAGGGGTAATGAAGCAAGTGCAAAATGGGGGTCCCAAACAAGGTAAGACCCTTAATGAAAGATGAAATAGAGCTCAAAAAAATGCCACTTTCAGTTTTGGTCGGAGCTCAAATGTATAAGCAAGAAGGGCTAAGATATAGACCAAGAAAAGAGCAAAAAAGGGAAAAACGAGACTCACCCTTGAAGAACCAAACTTTAGCAGCCTCTTGGTCCAAAATACAACACTTCTAGCCTCTGAGAAGGTCCTCCAAGCCGCTGGAATGGAGTGGTGGTGGTGGTGGTGCTAGGTGGTGGTGAAGAAATGGTGTAGGACTTTTAGGGTTTTGGTGCTTGAAATATAGAGAGAGAGAGATTGTATATATGAGACTCAAACTAAAGTCTTCTAACCCAGAAAAAATGCAGCTGGAGCTCTGGCTTTATAGACAAAAAGGGATGGAAAAGAGGGGGGAAAAGGGGGGGGGGGGATTCGGATTCAAAATTCCCCCCAAAATGGCCAACAGGTGAGCTAAAGGGGCAAGTGATAGCTGCGGGTCCCAAATGGCCAAGAGCCCTTCAACAAAGTTAAAGAGGGCCTCAAAATAAGACAGTTTTTAGTTTACATCAAGTCACGAAAATAAATACAAGTAGGCTTAAACTATCGTTCAAGAAAAGGGGAAAATGGAGGGGTAAAGAAGCAAGTGATAGATGGAGATGTCAAACATCAAGAGGTCCTTAATCAAACATGAAAAGGAGTTCAAAATATGACTATCTCAAGTTCGGGTCGGAGCCCAAAAATGTAGAATGAAGGTTCGGGAGCCGAAACACGCAGTTCGGGGCCCCGAAAGTGGGCTGTTAGGCACCGGGAGTGGTGCTCAACCACGAAGTTGGTCTCTCGGACCACAGTGTCCCTCAAAAGGGAGTAAATAAGGTAAGTGCCAAAAACCGGGGCAAACGGAGGTGGTTAAGCGGTCCCGAACCGAGGCACACGGCCTGACGGCTCCGAAAACCGGGAACCGGGCTCCGAAACGGGGAAAATGGTCTACGACCACGAAACGTAGCCTACGGCCACTGAGAGATGATCTACGAGACCTCTCCCTCCCTTCGGGAAGAGAAAACAGAGAAAACGAAGCCTGGTTCGCAAACCGAGACAAGACACGAAATAACCTGGAAGTCCGGAGGTAAGGCTCGCAACCGAGACTCTGAGACTTCTGAACGAGCACATTATGCAATATCACCAAGCGCTCAATCAGTGACGTCTGAGTCTTAAGGTCGGTCAAAAATGGGGTGTCTACACCTGTTTAAAGTTTTCATAGTAAAGTTGCCTAAGGGAATCCACACGTGCAAAAGATTTGTCTCGCATGAACCTATTATGAAAGGTTGCGAGAAAAATTTATTGGATAGATTAGCACAAGCGGATTGTGTGGGATTAGAGTATTTTGAGCGACATGGTAGCTTCATCAAAGTATTTGGAGCCTCATTTTCCATTTTAGTTGAGATTTCTCTCTATAACACCTCCAAAATCTACAATCTACCCCGCAATAAATAAATTCAAATAACGTTAAGGAGGCATTAACAAGCATGATAAATTGAAGTCTCTCTCATATAAATATAGATATAATAATCATTTGATACATTAGATCTTTAAGTACGTTACGAAATATAAAACAATAATGATTAACTAGAATTTAATGCCCTTAGGCATATATCAACAAAAGATAAGGGTGTAACCCTTTTAAAACACATATAGCATTCCACCTACAAATAAAGGTCCCATGGCCACAATTAAAGAAGCATTCCTAGCTTGTCTCATCTCCCACGCTAACTTGTGGTCATGGTGCACCGTCGGTACTTGAAAAGATTTTAACATGGGATGAACATATAGTCTAGTAGGCAAAATCTTTAATTTCAATTGATGTAATTCTATACATGTATATGATCATGATGCTCCACATTGTACATACATATATAATACGACATGTATCATTTTTATCCAAAACACTCAAATATTTCCATAACTCTTTCATTTCCATTCCAAAACTTATATCCATATTATTCAACACGAGTCTACTCAAACATAATGACTTCCAAACACATACATGATTCGTAACAATTTCCTCCATACAATTCATAACTCACAAAATAATTTAATATACACATATATACGTACAAATGATGAATCACAAACACTTACACATCTGTGGTCATGCCAAGCCCTACATAAATAACCAAACTTTGCTAATTGCTAGCCAGAAGGAACACGATACCTCTATATAGCAGGAATGCGGTACCTACTTATAGCTCACCCCTAACTTACTGGTTGCTAGCTGGAAGAAACGTGGTACCTACATATGGCACAACCCCGCTTTAGTGGGTGCTAACCGAAAGGAACTCGATACCTCTATATAGCACAACACAAATCATAATACAAGTGTGCCTCAGTTTATCTACAATTAACACCATTCCCACTACACAATCTAACAAATCATCAAAATCATCTAGTTATCATCACACTAGTTTCCAAATCACGAAACAAAAATGTTATCCCAAGTAGGCAACCCAAGAGAGGAGTGAATTGGGTTATTAAAAATAATTTCACAATATTAAATATAATTGTCAAAATATTCGAATTTCAATAAATAAAAAATAGAACAATAATAATTAATATAAAAATAAAAGAGATAGGGAGAAAAAGTCCAACACAACGAATTATAGTGGTTCGACGTGATGGGCCTACGTCCACTCCTCAAGGATCATCCTCGAGAATTTCTTCACTATCAAAATGAATTAATACACCACCAGAGCTTCACCAAATTTGTGGATTTTACACAGGTTTTACTCTTATCTGTTGAGCTTTACTCAATAATAAATGTCTCACCCTTACAAAATCCTCTCACAAAATAATCAATAAAGATTAGAAGTATTTCAACCTTCTTTTACAATGATTCTCTCACAAAGAGTAGATATGAAAGTGTAAAAACAAAGACAACACTTAGATCTGAAAGTGAAAGAGCAGAGTGAATACCTCAATCAGGGTTCTATACATCTCGAAAGATGTCTCAATTATAATAATTAAAGGTCAAATGCAAATATGTCATTATGATAAGTCCGAAAATAATACAAGTACTAAGTAATGAGTACCCATTAACACAAACAAGTTAGGTTTACGACCCAAGACTAAACATTACTATTGTAGCCCTAGGGGGAAATTGATAAAATTGGCCAGAGCAAACATTTTTGAGAAAAAAAATAACTAAGTGTCGAAAATTATTCTAAGTATGGAAGTGAAAATTTAAGTGGTAAATAACTAGTGTTGGTATTTACTATACTTAATTGTTTCGGGCGTGTCCCGATATTTTTAATTTTACAGGCTTGGCCTGGGTTATAAGTTTATAGTTGATATTGTGATCTAGTATACTCAAGGGAGATAGTGTATCCAACTATCTACTAGTTATACCCTCAGCCACTGTAGCTCAGCTTTTCGTGCTCCCTTTCGGAAGAATGAAATAGCCCGTACAGTTCGGACTTCACTTGTGTTGGTTCTGAATTTGATGTCACAAGTGCAATGTGAAACAGTGGAAACACAAAAAGAGTCCAAATCCAGCAATTGTTTTTGAAAAATCGATGTTTGAATCAAATGTCAAAAATGGACTGCTTTGCCAGATTTCAGAGTCGCCACCTAAATATTTATGGGAAATTTAGGAAACCCGTGACTCGTGCCAAAAGCCATTAGTCCGTCGTTACCAAAGTGTCTTGGTTCGGGAACTTAGGTATGAGAAGGGAAGGTCAACAATGAGCACCCCACTCACCCGATCAAAGATCGACCTCTACTAATTATGATATGATTCTTATGTACAATATATGTTCTTATTCTGATTATTTAATAAATCCTAAAATTTATTATGTGAAGCATACAAGGTATAGACTAGTTTGCTCAAATTGGAACAATTCAATTTCATGTTTGTTTCTCAAAAAGGGTTTGAATTTGTCACCTCAGGTGGGCTTAATTTGCCACTTAACAAAGTGGGCTTACAGTTAGTGAATTTGCTACTACAAAGTGGGCTTAAAACGTCCATTCGTTGAATCATTTCAATTCAAGTAACAAGCCTTCATCCACAGGCATTCAAACAGGTTATCATTTAAGCAATTAGCCTCATGGTAGGATGCTAAACATAATCAGAAAATTATGTACAAGCGGGATGCTAAAACATAAAAACTCACATATTTACCGATATCCCGCTGCGAACAACTACAAAACAAAGTTAAAAAATATGCATGATTCTTAACTATACAACACATTGTGATATGCAATTATCAGGCTCGGCTATTAATATGGCATATGAAGTGATTTGATCGCACGCGGTCTAAGTATGTATTCAAAGAAGTATTGAAACGACAATGCGAATGAGAATGATAAACCGAGCCCTGGTGCATGTAATACAAGTGGATGCAAACATGAAGAATGCTAAATTAAATATGATGTCCCTAATCTGACCATTGTAAGCTGGTAAATAAAAGGGAGAAATACGTGGGGTTAGAAGACGTACACATTATTACAAGTTTGTTTGCCCTCGCGCAGGAAGGTCTGAATGAAATAACTAGCTAACTAATTATTACAAAACAAATCAATGAACTATGCTAGCTACAACATCACAATTAATTAATTACTCTAACTAATTTTACAAATTAGAATTTAGCTAATTAATTACACTAATGAATGCATTATAAAATTCTAATGAGCTAACTACTTAAACTAATTAATTAATTATAAAAGTCTAATTCACTAACTAATTAATTACACTAATTAGTTAATTACACTAAAATTCTAATGACCTTACTTATACAATTCTAATTATTGAAACTAATTAATTACACTAATTAATTAATTATTAACTAAACTAATTAATTAATTATAAAAGTCCAATTGGCTAGCTAATTAATTACACTAATTCATTAATTCTAAAAATTCTAACTAAACTAGATAATTAATTAGACTAATAAAATTCTAATGAACCTAATTAATTAATCTAATGAACTAACTAATTAAGTACACTAATTAATTAATTATAAAATGCTAATGAACTAACTAATTAACTAAACTAATTACTTAATTATCAAATTCTAATTAACTAAACTAATTAATTACAACATTAATATAACATAAAAAAAGGCTAAACCACTTTGATCGTAGATGTGAGTCAGGGACGAGCCCCATGTCTCTGTTTGGCTATTCAGGCTTTGTAGTTTTCCCAACCGTTGGCATAAAGATTATCGAGGAAGTAGTAATGGTGAGAATCATTAGTGGAGTTGGAGGTGAGGAATGTGGCGTTGAGTAGCAGTGGAGGAGGGACTTGGCTTCCTTCACATCAAGCTGGTTCCCGAAGCTGACCCATGCGCCGTATGAGAGTTGGCTCTCCTTAAGCCTTGATCGGCCCAGATTGTGGAATGTGGTCAGGACCATCGGATGTTACTTGCGTAGCTATGAGCAATGCGAAGACGATGACCAACCATACTATCAGTTTCTCTATTTTCAACATCAATCCCTCTTCTCGCACACTTTCGCAACAGCCATGGCAGAGCAGCAGCACCTATTATTGAAGTGGACCTCATACAGCATGCGTCTGTGTGTGCATGTCGCTGGAGATGAGAAGAGAGGGTCTCCGTCCCGTCGTCAATGGAGTCTTCGGAGGGAGAGAGAGAGAGAGAGAGATCAGATAGTGTTGTGTCTATCTCTCCTGACAATTCAGAGATTTGTGGATTCGGCAGCTTCGGTAACGAAGCTCTTCTTTGCGCAAACACATTGAAGAAGTCATGCCTTGCCAACCTACCAAGCACGGCTCATGGAGGGTGCAATTCTGGAGTCTCAGTGGATGTTCATGGCTGAAAATCCTTCATCTCCTTTTCCATCTTTGCCTTTTTTAATCTGTCCGTCCTCTAGAGAGAGAGATAGGTTGCAGTGTGTGTGTGTGTCTAGTATCCTGGTGATGGGTGGTGGATGAGAAGATGAAGTTGGTGTTGTCGAGAGAGAGAGTGACCAGCTGTGGGTGTGTTGTGTTTGGCAGTGTGATTTGTGTGTTGTGCTTGGTGTGTGTCATTCGAGAGAGAGAAGAGAGAGAGGTTGATGTCGAGAGTGAGGGATAGAGAGAGAGAGAGAGAGAGAGAGAGAGCTAGAGATGTATTTGTGTGTGTGTGGTGTGTGTGTATCATCCGAGAGTAGGAGAGAGAAGTGTGTTGCAACTTGCATGTGTCCACAAACTTCACCAACCCACCCCCCTCAGAGAGAGACAGATCAACCCATGTGTGTGTAGCTGTGTGATCTAGCCGAGAGAGAGGTGCGTCGTGTGTATGGAGACTCAACCCGAAAGAGAGAAGAGAGAGAGGTGCCGAGAGGGAAAAGAGGCAGCTCTGAACAGCCACTCCTCCCCCTCGTGTGTGTGTGTTGAAGCTTAGTTGTTGCTACTCCGGAGCAGTGATCAAAGGAACCCAGCTTCCTTGGAACAAATCACAGCCGCTTGATTGTGCTCCTTTTGGCTTGATCAGTTGCTGTTGTGTTGATGTTGTTTGCTTCACCGAGCAGCCCGCTCTCCAAAAAACAAATCTCTGTGTGTGTGTGTTCAGAATGTATCAGGTTGTGTCTGTGACTGTGTATGTCGTCTGTGTGCTGTGCCGAGACCCTCTTGAAACCGTGTCTGTATGGAGCATGTATCAGTGTGCTCTAGAGAGCCGAGATATGTAGGTGGCTGGGTGTGTTATGTATTGCTCTTTGTCTATGTGTGTGTGCCCAGCTTCTTTTTTCAAAATGCAACCCGAGAGAGAGAGAGAGAGATTGAGAGAGGGAGCAGCTCCTCCCTTTGTGTTGGTGTGTGGATGAAGCTCTATCTATGGCAGTGTGATCGGAGTGTGAGTGTATTATGTGTGAGGGTGTATCAGTGTTGAAGCCCAGATCAAAGACCCTCCCCTCCCCCGAATCAGTGATTTCAATATATCCCTCTATTTTATCTCTCCATCTCAGCTTTTGTTGTCTCTCTCTAACACCCTCTCAAAATATTCTTCACCACCTTTCTTTATTTTCCACCACTCACCCCTCATAATGACCTGAGGCCCCTCTTTTTTGTTTTTAAACAACTATTGCTCATCTCTGTAGATGTAAAGTGAACTTAGAAGTGGAGAGCCAGAGAGGTGTCTCACCTTTCTTTTAAAAATTAATACTCCACCCAAACCCCTCAATCATGACCAGATATTTCATCCTCTAACAAAACAATGATCATAATAATATATTATCTATAATATATAAACATATATATATATACAAGTTGAACAGCATCTTTCTTTTTTTCATTTTTATTATTTTATTATTTTTTTTATCATTTTCATTTTATTAAATATCCAACTGTATTTAGATATTAAAAAAAAACATTTAAAATATGTACCAACACACCAAATTATGTAAAAGTAGAAAATACTACAAATTCAAAATAATATAAAATAATTTGGCCAAAATGGGTGAGGTTTGGAATTAAAGCTTCAATTTGATTTTTCTGCTGCGGGTGGTCAAAAGGAGGTGTCCAAGTCTTAAGGACGGTCAAAAATGGGGTGTCTACAGTTGCCCCTCTTTGACAGAGCTTGAAGTCATGAAATGACGTGAGTGAAAGTCAAAGCCCGAAGACGACTCATTTTGACAAGGCCGTAAGACTTGAGCAAATAAACAAAATATAGATGCAGTTGGTTGAACCCAAGGGTTGCCTACGTATCCCTTTACAAGGAATCAAACCAGCGTAGTTCAGGGGCAAGATGCTAATGATATGCAGAAAGCTTTTGGAAACTGGACTTATACGCTACGCGAAGCCGAGTATGTTTGAAAAACAAACACTTATGATCATGCAAAACAACCTAACGCATCTCATGCGAAAGGAGAAAGGATGGTGTGAACACCAGGTGCACCTGCTGTTATTAATGGATTGGGTAGTGTGAACAGACAGGCGCACCTGCTGTTATTAACCGATTGGGTGGTGTGAACAGACAGGCGCACCTGCTGTTGTTAACCGATTTGGGTGGCCATGGATGTCGCTTTTCTGATCATATTTACAACTTTTCCTATTCTCCAAAGGGGTGACAGACTAGGTTGGTTCAGTATCCAGAATTGAGGAGCATATAAGCTATCTCAACCTATGGGGCTACCATACAAATTTCAAGTCGAGGATGCACCCCTGGGTATTTAAACCAGACTTTAGTCTTGGAAATCCCGAACCTTTTGCGTTCTAGGCATCGCCATTCGAACTCTAGTTTCCACTGTCGCAGTTGATCTCCTAGGAACTCATTGTAATCACAGGCAGGTGGCTATACCAGACCACCTAAAGTCGTTCGGGCACGACAAACGCCAAAGGAATTCCACCTCTAGAGGATTTAAAGTCTCCTAGACCATGTGAAGTTGTTCGGGCACGACAAACACCAAAGGAATTGCACCTTCAGAGGATTTAAGGTCTCCTAGACCATGGAAATGTACAAGATAGTGCGAGTGTAGTGCACAAAACAGTGCGATGGATTTGAAATTGCACAAGAAAGTGCGATGTGCAAGATAGCGCGATTGAATGAGATGCATAATACAGTGCGATACGCAAAATAACGCAATGGATTGAGATTGTGCGGTAGACACTTGAAGTGAAATCAGTGTACGATAGATGCATAAAATGAAAGGAGGAAAGATGGTGTGAACACCAGGCACACCTGCTATTTTTAAACCGATTTGCAATCCTAACGCGTCTCACGCGAGAGGAGGAAGGTGCTTCTCAAACGCGTCTTTTCGCGAGAGGAGGAGGGTGCAGTCCAAACGCGTCTTTCCACGAGAGGGGGATAATGAAGTCCTAACGCATCTTTTCGCGAAAGGGGGATATTGCAGTCCTATCGCGTCTTTTCGCGAAGGGGGGATATTGTAGTCCTAACGCCTCTTTTCGCGAAATGGGGATATTGTAGTCCTAACGCCTCTTTTCGCGAAAGGGGAATATTGAAGTCCTAACGCGTCTTTTCGCGAAAGGGGGATATTGCAGTCCTAACGCGTCTTTTCGCGAAAGGGGGATATTGTAGTCCTAACGCGTCTTTTCGCGAAAGGGTGATATTGTAGTCCTAACGCGTCTTTTCACGAAAGGGGGATATTGAAGTTCTAACGTGTCTTTTCGCGAAAGGGGGATATTGCAGTCCTAACGCGTCTTTTTGCGAAAGGGGGATATTGCAGTCCTAACACGTCTTTTCGCGAAAGGGGGATATTGAAGTCCTAACGCGTCTTTTCGCGAAAGGGGGATATTGCAGCCCTAACGCGTCTTTTCGCGAAAGGGGGATATTGCAGTCCTAACGCGTCTTTTTACGAAAGGGGGATATTGCAGTCCTAACGCGTCTTTTCGCGAAAGGGGGATATTGAAGTTCTAACGCGTCTTTTGGCGAAAGGGGGATATTGCAGTCCTAACGCGTCTTTTCGCGAAAGGGGGATATTGAAGTCCTAACTCGTCTTTTCGCGAAAGGAAGATATTGAAGTCCTAATGCGTCTTTTCGCGAAAGGGGGATATTGTAGTCCTAACGCGTCTTTTCGCGAGAGGGGGAAGGGTGGTGTAAACAGACAGGCGCATCTGTTGTTTTTAACCGATTTACAATCCAAACATGTCTCACGCGAATGGAAGAAAGTATGGTAGAATGATTTTTTTGTTGACAATGGGTAATCTCTACATGTAGAAGTCACAGATGCCCCTTTTCTTCCTGATCATATTCATAACTTTCCCTATTCTCCAACGAGGTGACAGACTAGGTTGGTTCAGTATCCAGAATTGATAAGCTACCTCAACCTATGGGGCTGCCACACAGATTTCAAGCCGAGGATACACCCCTGGGTATTTAAACAAGACTTTAGTCTCGGAAATTCCAAACCTTTTGCGTTCTAGGCGTCGCCATTCGAACTCTAGTTTCCACCGTCGCAGTTGGTCTCCTAGGAACTCATTGCAAACACGGGCAGGATAGTACACAGATATTTACATATAAATACACACATATATTTACAGACAAAATACAGACATATACATAGATATATATGGTATAATATAGGTGAGGAATATTCTATTTGCAGGCATCAGCGGGAAGATGCCGTTACTGAGAAGGCATATTCCATTTGCTGACGTCGGCACACGTATGCAAAACACACACAAAAAGAAAGGAAAATCACAAAATGGATGGACATAGGATACGGGGTTTCGAACCCCTGACCTCAGGCCTGGTCTTTGAGTCCTCGACCACTGAACTACGTCATTTTGTGACAAGATATGCAAAGAAATATATACATATACGAGACATATGTATACATAAAACCAAAACAAACCAAAAGAAACACTCGATGTGGGGTTCGAACCCCTGACGACAGGCTCAGCCTTTCAGCCTTCAACCACTGAGCCACACCACTAAACCCAAGCCACTTATATGTCCAAATGTTCCAACAAATATCTATATTTCATAGCTATACAATATATATACATATATGCGTACATATACATTCCCGCGTCTCTCCCTTTTCTTTTCTTTTTTCGACATCTACACCTGACACGCGGCCTGCTTTTGCGTCACTGGCTGACAAAAGCAGGCCGCCTCGAACGTCGCTCGCCTCGACTCTCTCCCTCTCTTTGTCTTTCTCTCTCGTCTTCTTCTTCTGAATCAGTATCTTCCCTCTTCTTCTTAACCACTCTCTTCTTCTGCTTTTTCTCTATCACTCTTCCATCTTCCTCCTCCTTCTTCTTTTCTTCTCCTATTTTCTGCCATTTCTCTGTGACTTTTTTGCCATTTCTTTCTTCTCTTCTCTTATACATGGCTTCGTCTCGCCCCCTCTCTCTCTTTCCGGATCTTAATGATCCATCGAGCTCCTCTGGGCCAAGTGCCCCTGCTCTTACTCATCCTAGTCTTCCTACACTAACAGTTGAGCAAGTGATGGCTGCTCAAACTGATATTGAGGCTAACCACCACACGTTGAAGTCGTGTATGGAGACAGTGGCCGCGGTCACTAACTTGTCTCACCGTCTGCAAAACAGGACGTGTGAGGTACATCGGGTTAACGCCCAACTCACTCTGCTTCAGCATATGTATGAGGATGCACGAGCGGAGATTTGTGTGCTGAAGGCAGAGAACAAAGAACTGAAACGGAAGGCTACCTCCATGGAGAATAAAAAGGTAAAACGACAGGCCACTTGTATGGCCCGGTTCAGAGCGCCGTCGTATTTTTCCTTTGATGGTCGGCGAAGAGTTAACTCTCTTGGTGAAAACACTGAGGTAGGGCCTTCTCTTGGGGAACATACTGAGGCAGGGCCTTCGAAGGTCTCCCAGAATGAAATTGAGATGAAGAAAACGGCGGGAGGTTCAAGCAAATGAGGTCGGTGTATGGCCGTTTGCCGGAGGAGAAAGAAGAACAAGATCCCTCTCTCTTTTTCTTTTTTTTTTTCTTTTTTTAATTATTATTATTATTTTTTTTGGAGTCTTTGTATTTTCTGGGTTTGTTTGTTTGTTTGTTTGTTTTTTTTTTTTTTTTGAGCTTCTGTAATCGGGGATGTCCTCCCCTGACTGTAATAAAAAGTTTCAGTTTTGTATATAAATGGCGTGCCCGGCACATCACTCTGAGTTTGAAAATACTTTTGTTTGATTGCATTTGAGAATGATTGAAATTTGAACTCTAAATTGGACACTGATCCATACTGACCTAAATAAAAACAAAACTGACTCAACGCAAGCAAAAAAAAAAATGAAGCAAAATAATCCAAACACACTTATATACACTGACTGGTATGAATACACTAGCTGGTATAAGTACACTGACTGGCATGAAAGGAACACACTTATATACACTGACTGGTCTGAATACCCTGACTGGTATAAATACACTGACTAGTATGAATACACACTCATATACACTGACGAGTTGACTCAAGTGGTGGAGGAGACAGAATCTCTAACTCGACTATGCCCCTAATTCATTACCTTGAATTTTTTTTCTTGATTTTTTTTGTAAAATAAGATGAGAGTTAGATTAGCTTACTTATTCCATTTCCTGTTTCAAATCATGTAAGCTAAATTGTGAGCACTGAAAATTTTCCCTTTTCAAATCCAAAGAATGGTCCAAGTTTTGCAAAAATGAAACAATTTTCGAGAAAAATTAGTCAGCTTCATTCAAATTAATCAAAACCTATTTTTGCAAATGGCCACTACTCAACTAACATGGAATCAACCATTGGGGTACATAGTCCCAAACCAAATAATCAAAGGTGATATCTGAACCAAGCCAACCGAACCAAGCCAATCCGAACCGAATGAAGCCGAGCGGAACTGGACCGAACCAAACTGCCGAACCAAACCGAACCAAATTGAACCAATTGAACTGAGCAGAATGAAGATACACCAATCAAACACGGATAGGACAACCAAGTCAGCTATAGATACACCAATCAAACATGGACGAAATAAATGAGTTAACAAAAATTATTGGGGGCCGAACTTCAAGATGAAGCTACCTACGTGTCATGACCCGAACCCGCCCCTATGGGTTAAAGACATAACCGGCCAGTAATCTTGAGATTACCTACGGCCTAAAACCAAAATAGACATAACTCATCAGAGTAAAGGGGCCAAACGGAAGCAAAAATTTAAAACTTTGTCCATAGAGCCGTGCTTATATGCACATCAAAACAAACCATACATATATACGTTAATAACTCACAAGCGAAACATAGTACCGGGAGGTTTTGTACGGACAGGATCATCCAACTAAGTCAACCCATGAAACTATACACAGACATAATCAAAAACTTCGCCAACATGACAAAATATAAATACATAAGGGAAGGGCGAAGACGGGTCTCGTGCGTGAGACACAAGGGCTGACTCTCCAAAAACCTTTGTTGTTTCTCACAGACTTCACTGGGGCTGGGTTTGGACTTCTCTTGGCTCACTTACAAACACATGAATGAGCGTGAGCGATAGCCCAGTGAATAATATCAAATATGGAAGTTGTACAAACAGTATGTAGAACAACATGCTCCAAACGGCCTTGGGCCCAATTCATATTTCTATTTAACATATATACGATTTAATTCAAGTGGTTATGGTTTCAAACATATTGGCCTTTGGCCCATTTATCTATCATTCATAACAGAACGGCCTCTAGCCCATTCATTCATGTCAAAACGACCTTTGGTCCATTTATTCATGTCAAAATGACCTTCGGTCCATTTATTCATGTCAAAATGACCTTCGGTCCATTCATTTATGCCAAAACGACCTTCGGTCCATTCATTTGTGTCAAAACGACCTTTGGTCCATTCATTCATGCCAAAACGACCTTTGGTCCATTCATTTATGTCAAAACGACCTTCAGTCCATTCATTTATGTCAAACGGCCTTCGGTCCATATTTATATCAAACGGCCTTCAGCCCACATTTATATCAAACTGGCTCATAGGCCTTTCATATCAAACTAGCTCATAGGCCTTTCGTATCAAACTGGCTAATAGGCCCTTCGTATCAAACTGGCTCATAGGCCTTTCTTATCAAACTGGCTCATAGGCCTTTCTTATCAAACTGGCTCATAGGCCTTTCTTATCAAACTGGCTCATAGGCCTTTCGTATCAAACTTTGTCCACCATTCAGATTAATGAACGTTACAAAACTTGCATAGAAGTAAGAAATCGGACAATAATACATTTCAGATATTACTCACAGTGATCGGCTTGTGAATTTGCCCTGGAGCTTGACCCTACACATCACATAGCACATATGGGTCACAAATAATTCAATTCGTTCTTTAATTCACATATTCCTCTTTAGGCTTCATTCTTATCTATTTAATTCAATTACAATGCTCAATGTATGCCTAAAAGTGTTTAGAAGTGAAAGGGAACGGAAAAACAGAACACATAATGCATTTTCAGATTTTCAGAAAACAGGGTCCCCGCTCGAGCGGACCCGTTAGGTCTGCAAAAGTGCTTGTTGCCTCAAAAATACGCTCGAGTGTGAAATAGAGAGCTCGAGCGGAATGCCTGTCTAAATAGCACCCCCGCTCGAGCGTGAACTACCACGCTCGAGCGGACACCAAGTCTGCAAAAAGCACTGGGAGTACGTATTTCCCGCTCGAGCGGCCATTACCCCGCTCAAGCGGATATCAAAATTCTGGGCTTCCCAGATTGTGTTCTTGAGCTTCATCTTGATGTTCAAAGGTTCCAAATGCATGATTTTGGCTCAATTTTCACATATACACACTCTAACATGGTATAAACACCAAATTATAACATAATCAAGCTCAATTTCACAATTAAATCACATGCATGGCTCAATTTAACTCAAACCCATCACCAACACACTAGATTCAAACATGCAAGACTCAAACTCCCATAATTTACACTTGCATGTGAAATATACATAACATCTTCACCTCAATTGGTGAGGAGGTGATCAAATACAGAACAATTTTCATTCAACGGTTCCAATCCTTTTGATAGTTACCTGCTTAGTCTCAAAATCAAGCAAGACTCTGTTCTCAATCAGTCAAAGACTCAACTTTTCCTCCATACAAGACTTGTATGGTGTCACACCAAATCTAGAGTGTAGGCTGTAGTTGTAAGCAAAGTCTGCCAACAATGGATAAATCTCCCAAACTCCCTGAAAAATCTACTGCACATATTTGGAGCATTTCTCCCAAAAGTTCTTTATAATTATACATCGATTTTCGGATGGAAAGAAGCGCCGAATCACAATTTAGTCCCCATTGGCTCTTAAAGGCTTGTCAGAATCCGAACACATTTTAGGGTTCCTGTCTAAACAATAGATATTGGGACCCCATGCAAACAAGCAACCTTATTGATGTAACAGCGGCTAATCTACAAGCATTATACAAAAATTTCACAGCGAGGAAACGAGCAATTTAGTAATCCCATACACAAAAACTCAAATGGGACTTATACCTTGGGTGTCCGAGGTAGTCTCACAATGAAATTCGTAGTTACATATTCCCATTTCCATTCCGAAATAGACCGAGGTTGCAGTAGTTCCGCCAATAACTGTTATTCAACTCTGACTTGTTGGCACCGAAAACATTTAGACACAATTTCGACAATTTCCTTCTTCACAATAGGTCGCTAACATATTTATTTCAAACGCTAACTAACTTTACCATAGGAGTTCGATCTATTCCCTTGTCACAAAAGTTCAATTCATTCTCCAACAATTCTGCAATTCATAATCCGATTTGGTATTTAATTCAGTTTCTCATCACAGTTATTCAAGGTTAATCAAAAGTCTTCAGGAATTTAAAGTGAATCCGAGCACAAATCCCTGAGTCAACAAGGATAACAATGAAACAATCCACCACACGACATACGTAACTCATGTATTTCCATAGTACCAATTGTAAAGTACAATAACACTAAAGCAGTCCATTTCTAACATAATACATGTTCCCTCAATCATCCTACAGTTTACAATTCGGTTTAATATTCAATTCCCGGTTCCATCGAGTCTCTCCACATCATCTGATAGTTGTCCAAAGCATAAGACAATTCATGCATTAATCCCCATGACGTCAAGGGTAATATCAAAACAATCAATTACACGTCAAACACAATTTACACATCTTCGGATAATCAGGGTTTCTCAAAGCTTCTTGGACGTTAATAACATCCACATAATACCAAAGGATGACATTCCGGACAAAACAAAGGAATAATCGTCTCGGAATCAAAGCACACCCGTTCACGACCGTCGGTGGCCGACCCGAGATCGATTAGACAAACCCCCCCGTACAAGACCATCGGTGGCAAAAGAGGTATCTCAACAAAAGTGCTACATAGGCTTAGCGTCCCCTAGCACGAAAGGACGTCCCAAGAATGTCATCAAAACAAACATAATACCACTCACTATAGCTTGATTTCCCGAAATCCGATAACACTGAAACAACACATGAAACAAATTCTGATTAATCGAGGATAAATGTTCAGTACGGTTTACAATCAAGTCAATCTGTTGTCATCGGTTTCCATAGCGTCAAACAAGCAAGAATATGACAACACACCACCCAATCACGGGATTTGTACAATTCTATTCCTTTATAACACATATGTCTCAATAGTTGGAGGTCGGTTCTCAATGGTGTTCATGGTTAGATCAGTATGTTGATAGCCCACCAAAAGGTCTTTCAAATAAGTCAAGTATTCCAAACGGATTCAAGTTTTGGGTCTATCAGTTTTTCTGCCGAGAATAATCTGGCTACTATTCATGAACAATTCTTAATCCCCTTTAACAAAATCAAATTAGATAGGGGGTCTTATCGATCAATCCAAGCAAGGATCTTGTTAGATTAAACCAAACAAAGGTCCTATCGAATTATATCCAATAAGGGTTCTATCGGGCCAAATCAACCAAAGGTTCTATCGGACCGAATCAGATAAAAGTTTTCTCAAATGGGGTACATTCGGTTCTGTAAGGCTCACTTCGTTTGTTTAGGCACATGGTTGATAGTTTCACAACTGTCCTAAGTTTATCAGTTCTCAAAGTCAAATCAGAGTCATTCATTACAACTGTTCATATCAAAGTATTTCCAATCATGTACAATATGGCATTGACCACATAAATTCGGGGGTAGTTGCATAAGCATGCAGTTATTCAGATCAGGAGGTATGTACCATAATCAATACGGCAATTCCCAAACAAGTCTTATATACAGGCACACGGTGCACAGTAACACATTAAACAGAGTTCCTTAATTGTACATAAGATAGGGTCTGTTACTCAGAGCTTCCAAATTAGTCACAAAGTGTAGGTTTATGAGTCGAGCCCAGTATAGCCACATAATCCTGTCAATTTTCTACCAATTCAAATGCATGGTCTCACCATTATAGAGTCATAATTCTAGTGGCTTAGTCATTAAAGACAGTAATATAACGGATCACCCTGAGCATAGGTTCAGATGTATATGTGCATGTGCAGAGTTAAGCAATATCCCAATACGTATTTCACAAATTTCCCAAATGGAGCATATATGTTCAATAAACACAGTCTCAATCTTGTGGGTCTGACCAATTCAAATATACAGGCAACAAATATGAAAGAATATGCCGATCCGAATCAAATAATATCCCAAGCAAAGATGTATACATGTACTAATTCAGAATCTATCAACACATAAGCAATCGTTTATAACAGTACAGATACTTGGGATAACGGTCGCAGTATTTTGAGCGCTTTCTGAGATGAGTGTGATTACTCTATCCTGATTAGCAATTCCTACCATTTGTACGAATCTAGCTGAGGCAGAAGATTTATTCACATTTTGTTCAGTTCGGGGGCAGTTCTTTATCGTACGGTCCATTTCACCACACCTATAACAAACCTAAAAAATCCGAATACAAACTCCTCAATGTTCCTTACACTGGTGGTGGCAAAGGATCTTGCCATAGCAGCAACTGTCATTGTTGTCTTAAGATTTTTGTCATTTCTTGTACTATTCTTTCCAGTCTATCAAATCGGGCTGTGGGAGAGTCCGTCAACTCGTATGCCCTTACTTTATCCATACTTTGCACAAACCCTTATTAAACCTTGCCAATTATTGGGATGCTCAATACAAAAAAAAAAAAAACACAGATACACATGGGTACATTCGCACATTGTTATATTCTCATTTTATGGATCGTCAAGACAAAATTAATCGCATGCGTGATAAATGATTGCATACTTATCAGGTATCGCATGCTGAACACTTACTAAATAATTATAAACCCAAATCATATTCATATAAACACCCATTTGCACAATCGGATGCACATAGACAATTTTTCATGTATGTGCATTATAACAAAACAAACTTGTTGTACACATTAGTGTAACAATTTATATCTCAAATTCAAATCATGTGTGGTACTTCCTTTAGTGTAACATATCATGTTGGTCAAGCATATCAAGTTCCATAATGGAACCTCTGGTACTGATTAACATATCTCATACATAGGCCACGATATTATCTCCCCCGGGCTAAGGCCTCATGACCATAAGCCACAGTATTATATCCCCTGGGCGAGGGCCTCTGCTAAGGATACCACAGTTACATTCAAAGAAGATTTGGTCAATCATCCATTCATACAAAACATAGCATTTCAGGGAACTTGTCATTTCATATCATCAGAAAATAATTAAGGTTGAACATGACTTTATAGAGTTATTACTCGCTATCTGATTAAACTTCCATTATACTTTATACAAAAGATTCTATAAATATGCATATACTAGAGAGCATATGTAGTCAAACAATTTGCAATGCGAGTAAAGCACAACTTATAGCACAAAATCATTCATATCAAAACATTTAAGCATATTATCGATGCTTCCAAATTCATACCAACCACATGAATGCATCCTAGATCTTTTCTAGACGCTTACTGCTCTTTTGGACAAGTGTGTGAGTTATTAACTCGGGCTCTGATACCACTCTGTCATGACTCGAACCCGCCCCTATGGGTTAAGGACATAACCGGCAAGTAATCTTGAGATTACCTACGGCCTAAAACCAAAACAGACATAACTCATCAGAGTAAAGGGGCCAAATGGAAGTAAAAATTTAAAACTTTGTCCATAGAGCCGTGCTTATATGCACATCAAAACAAACCATACATATATACGTTAATAACTCACAAACGAAACATAGTACCGGGAGGTTCTGTACGGACAAAATCATCCAACTAAGTCAACCCATGAAACTATACACAGACATAATCAAAAAATTCGCCAACATGACAAAATATAAATACATAACGGAAGGGCGAAGACGGGTCTCGTGCGTGAGACACAAGGGCTGACTCTCCAAAAACCTTTGTTGTTCCTCACAGACTTCACTGGGGCTGGGTTTGGACTTCTCTTGGCTCATCTACAAACACATGAATGAGCGTGAGCGATAACCCAGTGAATAATATCAAATACGGAAGTTGTACAAACAGTATGTAGAACAACATGCTCCAAACGGCCTTGGGTCCAATTCATATTTCTATTTAACATATATACGATTTAATTCAAGTGGTTGTGGTTCCAAACATATTGGCCATTGGCCCATTTATCTATCATTCATAACAGAACGGCCTCTGGCCCATTCATTCATGTCAAAACGACCTTCGGTCCATTCATTCATGTCAAAACAACCTTCAGTCCATTTATTCATGTCAAAACGACCTTTGGTCCATTCATTTATGCCAAAACGACGTTCGGTCCATTCATTTGTGTCAAAACGACCTTTGGTCCATTCATTCATGCCAAAACGACCTTTGGTCCATTCATTCATGCCAAAACGACCTTTGGTCCATTCATTTCTGTCAAAACGGCCTTCGGTCCATTCATTTATGTCAAACGGCCTTCGGCCCATATTTATATCAAACGGCCTTCAACCCACATTTATATCAAATTGGCTCATAGGCTTTTCGTATCAAACTGGCTAATAGGCCCTTCGTATCAAACTGGCTCATAGGCCTTTCGTATCAAACTGGCTCATAGGCCTTTCTTATCAAACTGGCTCATAGGCCTTTCTTATCAAACTTTGTCCACCATTCAGATTAATGAACTTTACAAAACTTACATAGAAGTAAGCAATCGGACAATAATACATTTCAGATATTACTCACAGTGATCGGCTTGTGAATTTGCCCTGAAGCTTAACCCTACACATCACATAGCACATATGGGTCACAAATAATTCAATCCGTTCTTTAATTCACATATTCCTCTTTAGGCTTCATTCTTATCTATTTAATTCAATTACAATACTCAATGTATGCCTAAGAGTGTTTAGAAGTGAAAGAGAACGGAAAAATAGAACATAGAATGCATTTTTAGATTTTCATAAAATAGGGTCCCCGCTCGAGCGTGGGATTCCCCGCTCGAGCGGCCCCATTAGGTCTGCAAAAGTGCTGGTTGCCTCAAAAATACGCTCGAGCATGAAATAGAGAGCTCGAGCGGAATGCCTGTCTAAATAGCACCCCCGCTCGAGCGTGAACTACCACGCTCAAGCGGACACCAAGTCTGCAAAAAGTACTGGGAGCACGTATTTCCCGCTCGAGCGGCAATTACCCCACTCGAGCGGATATCAAAATTTTGGGTTTCCCAGATTGTGTTCTTGAGCTTCATCTTGATGTTCAAAGGTTCCAAATGCATGATTTTGGCTCAATTTTCACATATACACACTCTAACAAGGTATAAACACCAAATTATAACATAGTCAAGCTCAATTTCACAATTAAATCACATGCATGGCTCAATTTAACTCAAACCCATCACCAACACACTAGATTCAAACATGCAAGACTCAAACTCCCATGATTTGCACTTGCATGTGAAATATACATAACATCTTCAACTCAATTGGTGAGGAGGTGATCAAATACATGGTCAATAATCCAAACTCAACATGGATTACATACTTTAAGCTCAGACATGGAGATTCATGGCAATTTCTTACATGCATGTGTTCTAAGACTTCAAATTCAACATAATCAATCTAACTCATGCTCTTGACCATTAATCAAATTTTAATTCACAATATGGTAACTTAAAATTCATGAATTCATTTACCTAGGAGCTCAATCTTCACAATTATGGCCAAGTCTTGCACCTAGCCTTCCCAATTCACAATTTACAAGCCGAAATACACCAAGATGCCTCCTTTCCCTCTCAAGGTCGGCTCTCTCTCTATTCCAAGACACAAAATCTGGTTTTGAGCTCAAATGTACAAATTGAGTGTATATGGCCTCTCATATAAAGTCCCACTAACCATTATTTAATATTATTAAATAATTGGGCACTAAATTCATCAATTTAATCTGACCCAAATCAATTTTCAATTAAATTCCACTGTAGGCTCTAAAAATTATGCCAATCACAATGGCGTAATCAATTTCGGGTTCTGTGGCCGATAAGGCCTCCAATTTAATTTCCGAAGCGGAAAAATCAAACAAATATTCCTACGGTGAACAGATAGAAATTCAAAACCACATATTTTCACATAATGGTGCACAAAATTATATCAAAACACATAATCACATTCATATTAAGGACCAATTAACATATTACGGAACAGGGGCATCACACTACGTATCCTCAAGATAGGAATCAGGCCATCGTAGTTCCGGCCAAGGTTCACTCGGGTATTGACACTCTCTTTTTGTTTCATCATCATTTTATTTTTTTTATTTTTTCTTTTTTCTATATATATATTTTTTTTTTAATTAATTTTTTTTTAATTTTGTGTTTTTCTGCTCTAACTTTTGCTTGGGTCGCCCTTCCGGGTTTTCGGTCCAGTGAGTCTCTCAAGGGTTACTTTCATTTTACTTTTTCCATGTTGATTGGGTGTGAAATCTCTAGGCCATCTATCAGAACAACTACTACACTTGACCAGTAGATATGATGATGTAGGGACTAGGCTAATTGGGTCTGCATTTGCCCCTAGTGTTGCCCCTAGTGTAGTGGATAGGAACTCGACTATCCTTTAATAATAAAATTCATTCTCTCACATTCTGGGTTTTGCCTTTCTAGGTGGTCTTCATTAGGAAACGATTCAGTTTTAACTCTTTGATCACCTCCAACCTTTTGCCCATAGTTCAAGGGCTGCTTCAAATCTAACTCACATCTGACCTTCTTGTCCCTAGTTTAAGGGTTGTTTCCAATCTGAATCACAGGCCCTACATAATTCTGGCTAAGGTTCATTCGGGTATTAACACTCTCCTTTTATGCTCTAACTTTTGCCAAAGCCGCCCTTTCGGGTTTTCAACCTTGCGAGGTTTTTATTTTTCTTTTTATTTTTTATTTTATTTTTGTGCTCTAACTTTTGCCTGGGTCGCCCTTCCAGGTTTTCAGCCCAGCGAGCCTCTCAAGGGTGGTACCTTCTTGCCCCTAATTCAAGGGTTGTCTCCATTTTAGGATATGTAAGCCTCACACTTTCGCCCCTAGTTCAAGGGTTGTTTCAAATCTGGAATCACATTCGACCTTATTGCCCCTAGTGGAAGGGCTGCCTCCATTTGAATCACATCATTGCCCCTAGTTCAAGGGCTGTTTCCATTTGAATCATATTCGACCTTATTGCCCCTAGTTGAAGGGCTGTCTCCATTTGAATCACATCATTGCCCCTAGTTCAAGGGCTGTTTCCAATTTGGCTATGCAAGCCTTACACTTTGGTTGATCATTGAATACTTCGAATCATGGTTTGAAAGCTAAGCAGCTAAGGAGGTCGGACCTTGAGTCAAGAGGGACCCTATGCTGTATAATCAATTCCAGGCATGTTTTCGTAGGACCACGCAAAAACAGTTTTTTGAAATCTTTTCACAAAGTGACTAATCACTCGTACTCTTACAAAGACAAGATAGAACCAATTTGGACTAAGCTAGGATCCTTCTCAGTACCCACATTAACAAAAATGATTTTATTCATCAAGGGCTTAGTACACCTCTCTTCTTCTCAGTTGATCAAAATATGCAAATCCCGAGGAAATTCTTCCTCTTTGTTTTTATCAGAGTTTGGAAAAAGTTTTGAAAAACTTTGGTTAATGCAATGATTTAAAGGCACAGAGAAGTAGGCAGACTCTATGGCATTTTGTTTTGTTTTTGTGTTTGTTTTGTTTTGTTTTTTTTTTTTCTTGGTTTATTGGAAAGAGACTATGACTCAACAATGACAACAGACTCAAAAGAAAAAGACAAAGAAGATCTAGACAGGACATAAATGTTTAGATTTAGCACCCTTGAAATCAACAGACTTTGACTCACTAGAATGACTCGAGTCTGATCCTAACTCTACAAATTTGGTGGAATCAAACTTAGACTTAATACTCAATTCAGAACTCAGAATAAAACCATTCTCAAATTGCCAGTCAACATGTGGGCCATTCACAACATTCAAGATAAAGACCGTGTAATGAACAAGTGGTCACTCTCCAAGTACAGAAATGGTCGGATATCCCACAAGTTCTATTTATTTACACTAGTGGACTTGTGGGATATTAGATTTTTTTTTTTTTTAATATATATACTCAAAAAACAAAAACACATTTTATATGAACAAAAGAAAACAAACCCCATTCCCATTTTTTTAAATTTTTTTTTTTTTTTTTTTTTTGGAAAAACAACAATTACTAAAACGACACAAACAAAATGATTTGATGATTTTGTTTTTTTTCATAATGTTTTTTTTGGTATAAAATAACAACACAAATAAAATGAGTTGACTTAGTATTATTTTTTTCCTTTTTGTTTTTGTTTTTGTTTTTTTTTTTTTGTTTTTTTGAAGCCATGTTTGCAAACTAGGAAAAAAACAATGGGACCCCCAATCAGAATTTTAGCAGCGTTTCGACCCAACTGATCACTGATTACTGCTAACTCATACTAACACACTGAACTCAACCCCACAAACTGAAATGCCTGAACCACTGTTCAGAATTTGAGAACCCCTGTATAGATCCAATAAATTGCACAGAACACATAGCAGGAAAGAGAACAAACACGCCTATGGAGGGTGGGGTTATCCTGTCCTAGCTTTTAAAATGATCTAGGGTTCACTATTCAAACAAGCGGCTTCACAACATCCTACAAATGGGTAGCATTCTGTCCTAAGTTGGAATAGTCACTATGGCTTTACTATATGCAGCTAGGCCGATTGGTCAAAAAGGGTACCTCAGCAAGACTACCTAATATACCTCTCACACCTAACACCGAGAAGTGAAAGGAGGATCAAACAGTATAGCGGTAGTCCAGATCCAAGAATCATCCTCGAGAATTTCTTCACTATCAAAATGAATTAATACACCACCAGAGCTTCACCAAATTTGTGGATTTTACACAGGTCTTACTCTTATCTGTTGAGCTTTACTCAATAATAAATGTCTCACCCTTACAAAATCCTCTCACAAAATAATCAATAAAGATTAGAAGTATTTCAACCTTCTTTTACAATGATTCTCTCACAAAGAGTAGATATGAAAGTGTAAAAACAAAGACAACACTTAGATCTGAAAGTGAAAGAGCAGAGTGAATACCTCAATCAGGGTTCTATACATCTCGAAAGATGTCTCAATTATAATAATTAAAGGTCAAATGCAAATATGTCATTATGATAAGTCCGAAAATAATACAAGTACTAAGTAATGAGTACCCATTAACACAAACAAGTTAGGTTTACGACCCAAGACTAAACATTAATATTGTAGCCCTAGGGGGAAATTGATAAAATTGGCCAGAACAAACATTTTTGAGAAAAAAAATAGCCAAGTGTCGAAAATTATTCTAAGTATAGAAGTGAAAATTTAAGTGGTAAATAACTAGTGTTGGTATTTACTATACTTAATTGTTTCGGGCGTGTCCCGATATTTTTAATTTTACAGGCTTGGCCTGGGTTATAAGTTTATAGTTGATATTGTGATCTAGTATACTCAAGGGAGATAGTGTATCCAACTATCTGCTAGTTATACCCCCAGCCACTGTAGCTCGGCTTTTCGCGCTCCCTTTCGGAAGAATGAAATAGCCCGTACAGTTCGGACTTCACTTGTGTTGGTTCTGAATTTGATGTCACAAGTGCAATGTGAAACAGTGGAAACACAAAAAGAGTCCAAATCCAGCAATTGTTTTTGAAAAATCGATGTTTGAATCAAATGCCAAAAATGGACTGCTTTGTTAGATTTTAGAGTCGCCACCTAAATATTTATGAGAAATTTAGGAAACCCGTGACTCGTGCCAAAGGCCATTAGTCCGTCGTTACCAAAGTGTCTTGGTTCGGAAAATTAGATATGAGAGGGGAAGGTCAACAATGAGCACCCCACTCACCTGATCAAAGATCGGCCTCTACTAATTATGATGTGATTCTTATGTACAATATATGTTCTTATTCTGATTATTTAATAAATCCTAAAATTTATTATGTGAAGCATACAAGGTATAGACTAGTTTGCTCAAATTGGAATAATTCAATTTCATGTTTGTTTCTCGAAAATGGTTTGAATTTGCCACCTCGGGTGGGCTTAATTTGCCACTTAACAAAGTGGGCTTAAAGTTAGCGAATTTGCCACTACAAAGTGGGCTTAAAACGTCCATTCGTTGAATCATTCCAATTCAAGTAACAAGCCTTCATCCACAGGCATTCAAACAGGTTATCATTTAAGCAATTAGCCTCATGGTAGGATGCTAAACATAATCAGAAAATTATGTACAAGCGGGATGCTAAAGCATAAAAACTCACATATTTACCGATGTCTCGCCGCGAACAACTACAAAACAAAGTTAAAAAATATGCATGATTCCTAACTATACAACACATTGTGATATGCAATTATTAGGCTCGGCTATTAATATGGCATATGAAGTGATTTGATCGCATGCGGTCTAAGTATGTATTCAAAGAAGTATTGAAACGATAATGCGAATGAGAATGATAAACCGAGCCCTGGTGCATGCAATAAAAGTGGATGCAAACATGAAACATGCTAAATTAAACATGATGTCCCTAATCTGACCATTGTAAGCTGGTAAATAAAAGGGAGAAAGACGTGGGGTTGGAAGACGTACACATTATTACAAGTTTGTTTGCCCTCGCGCAGGAGGGTCCGAATGAACTAACTAGCTAACTAATTACTTAACTAATTATTACAAAACAAATCAATGAACTATGCTAGCTACAACATCACAATTAATTAATTACTCTAACTAATTTTACAAATTAGAATTTAGCTAATTAATTACACTAATGAATGCATTATAAAATTCTAATGAACTAACTACTTAAACTAATTAATTAATTATAAAAGTGTAATTCACTAACTAATTAATTACACTAATTAGTTAATTACACTAAAATTCTATTGACCTTACTTATACAATTCTAATTATTGAAACTAATTAATTACACTAATTAATTAATTATTAACTAAACTAATTAATTAATTATAAAAGTCCAATTGGCTAGCTAATTAATTACACTAATTCATTAATTCTAAAAATTCTAACTAAACTAGATAATTAATTAGACTAATAAAATTCTAATGAACCTAATTAATCAATCTAATGAACTAACTAATTAAGTACACTAATTAATTAATTATAAAATGCTAATGAACTAGCTAATTAACTAAACTAATTACTTAATTATCAAATTCTAATTAACTAAACTAATTAATTACAACATTAATATAACATAAAAAAAGGCTGAACCACTTTGATCGCAGATGTGAGTCAGGGACGAGCGCCATGTCTCTGTTTGGCTATTCAGGTATCGAACCAAAGTCCAATCGCCACCGAGAAAGCTGCCAGCTTTGGAGATGGCTGTTGATTGATTTGTGAATCCACGAAGCTTGTGAAAATCGATGAATCTCTACTGCTTTGTTCCATAGCTAGACCTTCAGGCTTTGTAGTTTTCCCAACCATTGGCATAGAGATTATCGAGGAAGTAGTAATGGTGAGAATCATTAGTGGAGTTGGAGGTGGTGTGACTGGTGGTGTTGTCTGGAGGATGGTGAGGAAGGTGGCGTTGAGCAGCAGTGGAGGAGGGACTTGGCTTCCTTCACATCAAACTGGTTCCCGAAGCCGACCCATGCGCCGTATGAGAGCTGGCTCTCCTTAAGCCTTGATCGGCCCAGATTCTGGGATGTGGTCAGGACCATCGGATGTTACTTGCGTAGCTATGAGCAATGCGAAGACGATGACCAACCATCCCATCAGTTTCTCTATTTTCAACATCAACCCCCCTTCTCGCACACTTTCGCAACAGCCATGGCAGAGCAGCAGTACCTATTATTGAAGTGGACCTCATACAGCATGCGTCTGTGTGTGCATGTTGCTGGAGATGAGAAGAGAGGGTCTCCCTCCCGTCATCAATGGAGTCTTCGGGGGGAGAGAGAGAGAGAGATCAAATAGTGTTGTGTCTATCTCTCCTGACAATTCAGAGATTTGTGGATTCGGCAGCTTCGGCAACGAAGCTCTTCTTTGCGCAAACACATTGGAGAAGTCATGCCTTGTGTGTGTGTGGTGTGTGTGTATCATCCGAGATGTATTTGTGTGTGTGGTGTGTGTGTATCATCCGAGAGTGGGAGAGAGAAGTGTGTTGCAACTTGCACGTGTCCACAAACTTCACCAACCCATCCCCCTCAGAGAGAGAGATCAACTCATGTGTGTGTAGCTGTGTGATCTAGCCGAGAGAGAGGTGCGTCGTGTGTATGGAGACTCAACCCGAGAGAGAGGTGCCGAGAGGGAGAAGAGGCAGCTCTGAACAGCCACTTCTCCCCCTCGTGTGTGTGTGTTGAAGCTTAGTTGTTGCTACTCCGGAGCAGTGATCAAAGGAACCCAGCTTCCTTGGAACAAATCACAGCCGCTTGATTGTGCTCCTTTTGGCTTGATCAGTTGCTGTTGTGTTGATGTTGTTTGCTTCACCGAGCAGCCCTCTCTCCAAAAAACAAATCTCTGTGTGTGTGTGTTCAGAATGTATCAGGTTGTGTCTGTGACTGTGTATGTCGTCTGTGTGCTGTGCCGAGACCCTCTTGAAGCCGTGTCTGTATGTATCAGTGTGCTCCAGAGAGCCGAGATATGTAGGTGGCTGGGTGTGTTATGTATTGCTCTTTGTCTATGTGTGTGTGCCCAGCTTCTTTTTTTCAAAATGCAACCCGAGAGAGAGAGAGAGAGATTGAGAGAGGGAGCAGCTCCTCCCTTTGTGTTGGTGTGTGGATGAAGCTCTGTCTATGGCAGTGTGATCGGAGTGTGAGTGTATTATGTGTGAGGGTGTATCAGTGTTGAAGCCCAGATCAAAGACCCTCCCCTCCCCCGAATCTGTGATTTCAATATATCCCTCTGTTTTATCTCTCCATCTCAGCTTTTGTTGTCTCTCTCTAACACCCTCTCAAAAGGAAAAAGGTAGGTATCATGAATTTTTTTTTATGAAAATGATCATGAAAGAGTTATGATCCTTGGATTACCTTGATTGGTGTGTGGTGCTTTATTCTAAGTGTAATCTAAAGGTCACAAAACTTTCATGATTATTTTCATGAAAAAATTTTCATGATACCTAGTATTGCTGCTCTCAAAATATTCTTCACCACCTTTCTTTATTTTCCACCACTCACCCCTCATAATGACCTGAGGCCCCTTTTTTTTGATTTTAAACAACTATTGCTCATTTCTGTAGATGTAAAGTGAACTTAGAAGTGGAGAGCCAGGGACATATCATCAAGTTTTTCATGAAAATGATCATGAAAGATTTGTAATTTTTGGATTATACTTAAAATAAAGCATCACATATTAATTAGAGAAAAGTTAGGGATCATGAAAATTTTTTCATGAAAATGATCATGAAAGATTTATGATCCTTGGATTACCTTGATTAGTATGTGGTGTTTTATTCTAAGTGTAATCTAAGGGTCATAAAGCTTTCATGATTATTTTCATGAAAGAATTTTTATGATACCTAGCATTGTTGTATTAATTAAGATAATCTAAGGGTCACAAATCTTTCATGATCATTTTCATGACAAAATTTTCATAATCCCTAACATTTCTCAAAATTAATACTTCCCCCAAACCCCTCATCATGACCAGATATTTCACCCTCTAACAAAGCAATGATCATAATAATATATTATCTATAATATATAAACATATACATATATACAAGTTGAACAGCATCTTTCTTTTTTCATTTTTATTATTTTATTATTTTTTTTATCATTTTCATTTTATTAAATATCCAACTGTATTTAGATATATAAAAAAAAAACATTTAAAATATGTACAAACACACCAAATTATATAAAAGTAGAAAATACTACAAATTCAAAATAATATAAAATAATTTAGCCAAAATGAGTGAGGTTTGGAATTAAAGCTTCAATTTAATTTTTCTGCTGCGGGTGGTCAAAAGGAGGTGTCCAAGTCTTAAGGACGGTCAAAAATGGAGTGTCTACAGCCACTACGTAGTTTAGAGGAGTAGTCTCTGGTGGTTTAGGATGGAGCCTTCTATATTGTGGTCCAGTACTTAAATTTTTTTATTTATTTATATAGAATATTAACACATAGTTTAATATAAAAAAGGGTAAATTACAAACGCACCCCCTGAGATTTACTTAAATTACAAATTACCTCATGTGGTTCTAGAAATTACATTATGCCCCCTATGGTTTCTAATTTCATAACAAATAGGTCCTTTTATTAATAAATCATCAAGTTAATTAACAGTTTTTAATAATGTTAAATTTTTATTTCAATTAATAATTCATATAATTTATTATTATATAGGTGAACTGTTAGAAATTTCACTTTTTCAATTAATTCTGTTAAATAAAAAATTCTGACAGGAACGTATTTGTAATTTTCCAAACCATAAGGGGCAATTCGTATTTTAAGCAAACCTCAGGGGGTGTGTTTGTAATATACCCTTTTGTGGTACAAGGACATCAATGCAATATCAAGTTTAACGGGGAGATGTTGAAAATTTGATTTTAGATAATCTCCATAATTATGAATTTTAGAGATTTATGTTTACAAATACATTCATAGTTTAGTTAACAGCAATGCTAGGTATCATGAAATTTTTTTCATGAAAATAATCATGAAAGTTTTGTGACCCTTGGATTACACTTAGAATAAAGCACCACACACTAATCAAGGTAATTCAAGGATCATAAATTTTTCATGATCATTTTCATGACAAAATTTTCATGATCCCTAACTTTTCCCTTTAGTTAATGTATGCAATCCAATAGCCATTTTAAGGGCCATTTAATGTCTAGATAAATGTACAAGACCATATTCATGTTCCTACGAGCCTAATATCTATGTAAGAGTAGTAAAAAAAGTGTGACAAAGGAAGTGAGATGCATGACAAGGTAGTCTCTTCCTATCAACTTCTCTCCCTAATTGTGTTTTTAAGTAAGATTAAGCCTGCCACGAATTTTCAACAAAAGTTTCGCTGAGCTTAATTGAAGTTAGACCTGGTCTACTTTACGGATTTGAGTCCTACTGTATTTGATTTACTCAAATGAGGAGTTGATTTAAGTGAAGTTTAAGTGAGAAATTTGTGTCACCAAACTAAAAACTTGCCTAAAATGCATGTTTCATCTCATCGGTACAATACACATTGTCCACATCATCCTATGTGGAGTCGGTTATCAAAAATAA